>JAHBCN010018375.1:0-17143 GCA_019359885.1 Listronotus oregonensis
CCTCTTTTTGCATTTTTCGCTGTTTTGTAGTTTTTGAGTTATCTGCAAAAATTAAAATGACTTGTTTTTGTTTCGTTTTTGGTAATAAAAACAACAAATTTTAATTGTCAGAAAAAATCCTCAAAACGCCTTTCTCAGATTTGCATTCCACGTCGAATGGGCTATTGCTCATATTTTTCGAAGCCTTCTAACTATTTTTCGCAGGAAACACATTTTTCGACTAGAGTAGTACTTAGCCCAAAAAAGTTAAAAAGTTCTTTGACTATGGTAAATTAAAAAAAAACTAAAAAGGAAAACGATAGAAGAAAAATAAAGATAGACCAGTACAGTAGCCTTGTTTACACAGGGTGGACCAAATTTTTAGTTTGAGGTCTAAAGGACTTTGCGCGTACTTTTCTTCTGGTTTAAACAGATGGGTATTAAAATTTTCTACTTAAATTTAAACCGTCTCAACTAGGGTAGATCAAATATGATTTTCCTCGGTGTAAACATGTGGATCCTGTTTGGTGGACCAAACTGACAGCTTTGATTTTGACAGTGAACCTACAAAATGTTTTTGTTGTTTTTACGTTGTTTAAAGTTTTGTAGATATTTTTACGAAACTGTTTTCCTAATTAGTTTAACAATATATATTTTTAAAAACCAGAATTTAATTGATCCACAAATTAAATCGGTGAAAACACTTGTGAACTAAGAAAAATATGTCCTCGATTTTGTCCACAAACCTAATTGGTCCACGCGGTGTAAACGAGGCTATTGTGTCCAAAATTGGCGATAAGATTCCTCAAAAACTCAGAGATTTAAAATCGGGTAACTCGGACAAGCTTTTGTCAATTTTGTTTGCTTTTTTAAACTAATTTAATTATTTTAATTATATAAAAGCACTACCTACCTAAAACTAGATAATATATATTTACAGTTTGACTTAAATAAAATACGTAATTAATAAGGTAAGAATCTACCAGCTAAAAAAAAATTGTGCGAATGTTGGGTGATATCATGTTATTTTTAAATTTTAAGGTAAAATATTATAAAATTTGGTTAAAAAGCAATAGTTTAAAAATTATTTAAAGGCGAGGTATTTAGAGCTTTTACCAGTATAAGAATAACATTTTTTTTACTTAATTGCTAACCAGTTAAGGAATAGTTTTAAATTATTTGTTAATATCATTTAAATGCTGTATTTAGTATAGATTTAAACGATTAACAAAAAACAAATTTAACATTACGCTAATTTTTAATTGGTAATAATTTGCATATACAGGGTGATATAAAAAACTATTATTTTTAAAGGGTTGTCAAACAATATTCAAGAATTTGCAAATTCTATTAAATATATTATAAATTGTGTAAAATTTTTAACTTTTTTACCACTTTCTAGACACTTCAGGTATAAAGAAGCGGACAAAGTGAAAAATCAGGACTTTTCCAGATGGACTGTAATCAGATGCTTGGCACTATGTCTTGCTTTGTTAGGAGGTGCTAGGGAATAGGAAATACTTTTTAATTTTTTAGAGTGGAAGTTGTGGATTTACCTATAAATGAGAAAGATCTCCTAAAGCTCATCGCTGGGCAGGAAGTAAGAGTGGGGTCATTATTAGGACGATTGGCTCTTTCTGAAGTGGAATCAAGAATACCAAGATTTGTGTAAGAAGCTATTTCTCAGATATGAAAAGATATTTTTAATTTGTGTTTGATTTGGGATATATACAGGTGTACAGATCAGAGAGAAAGGACTTCAAAGCTAGAAAGACTAATATAAGATTTCTGGAAGTGGCTGTGGCTATCCCTGTAATGTGCTTATGCCAATTTAGTGTTATTCTTGAAAGCCCATAACATTTAATTTTTCTTTGTACTGCAGAATTCAGCTGCCCAATTAGGGGATGGTAAATGGCAACCATTTTTTATTCAAAAATAATAATAATTTAACTCCGCAAAAATTTTACTAAACCATTCAAATCGATTTAAGCATTAACTTCATAGCTTCGGATATCACCCGGTATGCCGAAATTGCTGATATTATGAAAAGGGTCGTAAAAATTAATCTAATTTTCATGAAATATGCAATAATGCTGAGAACCAATTCGCAATTTATTTCCTCTCGTTCGAGATAAAAACCTTTAAAGCTAAATACCATGTTTTGTAATAATCCGAAACTAAATTCAAACACATTTTTAAATATTAAATTTAAAAAAAAATAGATTAAAAAAAAATCTGAAATATTGTTTAAAGGTCAATTTTCAGAACATCCTTTTTTAATTTTAAACCACCGAAGTATTTTACAGTTACACGCTTTTAATGGCTTAAAATATCCTTTTTTATATACTCAGAATAAAAACTTATATGCCAAATTTTAAAATATTTTTAGAGCCTCAAACTAAGCTTTCGATCTAGTTCAGGCTAGACAGCCTAAAGTCAAAAACAATTGCCTGTTTTTAATGAAATTGCTGCAATTTTCTAAAGCTACTATCATACCATTCAACATTTAAAGTTACAGTGAAATACACGTTTAAACATTAAATAGATACAGTAAAAAAATATATTTACGTCAAAAAAAGACAAATGCAACAACGTACAACAAGTACGACTTATTGCAAGAAATAAAATAAATGGCGCAAGAACTAATTTTAAACCTTAAATCTGCGCATGTAAGCAACGAAAACTGCAGCAATTTAATAAAATAATACCTTTTTCAGTTTAGCTTAATGTAATCAAAACAAATGAAGCAAATGTCTTCCCATCGGCCAGATGCATTTGTAACCATGGTTACTGACTGTTTGGACCAATGCGATACAAATTTGTTCAATTGTTTCTGCTTTTTTCATTCATAAATAAAAATGGACGGATTATAGTTCAATACGAACTTAGGTGCAACAATGAAAACAGTTTAACTACATTCTAGTAAACCTACATTGATGCATATTATCATAGTAATATTTAAATACAAAAATTAATACTTTAAAAAATGTTATGTTGCATTGGGTTTAAATAGGTATTCACGAGACTCTTACAATTCTTCTTAAATTTATTTTACAGGGTTGGTGAGTGAGGTGGCAGCATCCTTTCTCGCTTGGCTGAAGGGATTTGTTATAAGTCTGGCAACGTTTTGAAGTACTGTAATTGGAATCTAAAAATTTAAAAAATAAAATTATTGGATTTCCAAATAACTAGTTCGGAGTATAGAAAAGAAAGCTCTTGCTACGATTTGCTTTTTTTCTATTTCATAAAAATGTACAGGGTGACCAATTTTCGTGTTTTACGGGGTTTCTCGCTTATGAGTGAAGTTACAAGGATGCGGTTTTCGCGACACCGTGCTACTTTTTTTTCAAACGAAAGATGCCGCAAACAGATTTGTCCTAGCCCCCTTAGTTTCTTCGCTACAGGGTGATTTTAAAAAAGTTGTATTTTCGGTTACCCCTCGTATCTCAGGTATTTGATAACTTATCGATAACTATTAAATTACAGAGTTTGCCTGCAGTCCAGGCACATGAATGACTTACTTGGAAAATATCATCAATTAATCGAGCAAACATTGATCCTGCTCGCTGGGGCTTAAAACCTCCATTGTCGGGAGCAGCGGGGTTTGCTGGAGCCGGATTCGCTCCTGTAGTTATTCCAGTAATTTCGACTGTTGATGGAACTTGTTGCTGTTGCTGAGCCACTTCAGCTTTTTTATCTTCGGAAACTGCGTTTACTGCTACATCATTTACAGTTGCCTAGAGTAAAAAAAAATTATTAGCAGGAATGTAAATAGAGGCCCAACTGATTTTTATCGTAAACTTATGTTGAAGACCTCGGCAACTTAAAAATTGTTTGTGTTCCCTTGCCTTCAAAGCAGAAAACCTCCGTTACTTAAACTTCAAAACCTCTATACCTTACACAAAGAATTTTCTATTGGCCTCTAATAACTTAACGTGACCTCCATAACTTAAAGTATTTATCAGTGATTTATCGTAAGGAGGTAAACAAACAAAATTTTTCTTTAAAACTTTATTCCTTTAAACGTCAGTCTTGTACTAAAGTAGCTCACTAATACACGTATAAAATTGAACGATAATAAGGAAGACGTAAAATGAAACGAATAAACGGTAATAGAGAGAAAGCCATGAAAAGTAACTTTTCCTCCAAATAAAATATGCTGTTTTTTCTTCAAACGCCGACAAATTAATGAAAAAACGTATCTTTTTTATAGTAACAAATATTAAAGATAAGTGGGTTCGCAAGGCGACTTAGACCGGTTCGGTGAATTGTTGCTATTGTAATGTAGCATAAAGCTATCAGTGGACACTGTGGACATTGTCTGGCGTTAATAAAATAGGAAATGTGAGAAAGGAAATTGCTTCATTCCTAAAACTACAGATTCCCGAACTTTACACGAGTCACTGTTTTCTCCGGTTTTTGGAAACAATTTTGGTAGATAGTGGTGAAGATATAACAACACTAAAACGGCACGGTGGCTGGAGCTCGACAGCTGTGGCTATAGGCTACAATGATGAGTCTTAGACAAAGTTAAGAAAATTATGGGGGTCGATTAATCAATCATTCAATCTTCCATCGACAACGATATCAAATAATTTAGAAAATAATGTCAACCTATCTCTTGTAAATGCTGATTCAAGTTTTTCAAAAATTGTGTTAAATAACTGTCCCAATATTACACTTAATATTAATAATAAATTTAAAAAATCTGTACTTTTTCCAATTTTTGCAGTAGTAACTTTTCCTTATATCTAATTGTGTTATTTTTTACCGTGGTGATAACTATTTAAAGCATACAAATATTTCATTCAAAATCTTTGTAGTATAATTTATGAAGATTAACAGTTTTTGACAATTTAAAATGAAACAGGGCGTAAAAAAATGGGGTCATGAGTATCACAGCTAGTCTCCTGTGGGTACCTTGACATTCGGGAATAACAGGCATCGAAAACGCGGATGAGCTAGCAAGACGGGCATCATCAGGCGTGTTGTTAAATTCATCAGATGGTTTAGCGCTGAAATCTATCGTGACGTCACACTAGATTACCGCTAGTTTTCTCCTTGTCCATATACTACTAAAACAACGGCCATCTTTCTTTAGCGCTTTTCCTTCAATTAATTTAAAACGGCTTGATGAAACAGCGATTAGTGCGCACGATTCATAGATGAATTTAACAACACGCCTATCCACACCATACTTTGGACCATAACCTGCCCTTGGAGTGACCAAAATCAAAGCACGAGGGCAAACCAGGGAATGGATTCAATACAAACACGAGAAATACTTGGGGATCCTCAATGGAATAAGACATGGAGAAGGCTTCAAAAGGAGCCCATCCAAAAGAACGAAAAAAAACTACTCAGAGAAAGTAGGAAAAGACTTTGCATAACAGGCAAAAAGGGCACGATAACCTAACAGGACATCTACACAAAATAGACTTATACAATGTTGACCCAAGTTGCAGAATGTGCGACGAGGGGGAAGAAACAGCCTACCACATCTTGTGCAAATGTGAAGCGTTAAATCACAAAAGGCAGGCATTCTTTGGGCAACCGAAAATAAGTCCACAGGAATATATCAACCAACCAGTCTCGGGGTTATACAGACTTGTAGAGGGAACAAGACTAATAAGAGGATTGGTGTAAAAGATAATGGGAGATTGGGCACAAAAAGCCCAAGAGGCTGCGCTGCCTCCGGTAGTAAATCTAGATGGCTTTCAGGGAAGAAGAAGAAGAAGGAGAAATCACAGCTAGTCCATCCCTGCGGCTATAAGTAATTCGCAACACTGCCTTTTATAGTAATTTGAAGAGTCTTACTTGGTATTACATCTTATAAAAATTGGAATATACCTGGTGGTATAATAATTATGTCTATAAACCTTGATCTCATTGGAGGTCTTTATGAGCCAATATTTTCTAAAGTAGTCCTATACGAAAAGAGTTTATATGAAGTTCCAATTTTCTTATCACTTGTTTTAGTTTATATATCCTAGAGATTTCCCACATATTTCCGGACACCCTGTATACACCTGTAATTTTTGATCTAAATTGCATTGTTGTTTTACCACTACATTGAATTTATGCAAAATTTAATATTAGATCTTAAATCTCAGTAGCAACCTTGTTTATTAGAAAGTCAAACAATAAGAAACCTTTGCAAAGTAATAGAATATTTACGAGAACTTGATGTAATACTTCGCCGCCGCTTAATGCAATGTAAAAGAAAAAATGTCTTCATTGTAAAAAAAAGTAAACGTTTGGATTGCATTAAATGCATTCCTTAAAGCAATCACTGTGTGAGTAGTATTGAAAATATTGAACTATACAGATTAATTCTGTTTTTTTCTGTTGATATCATTGAAGGATCTAAAAAATGTGTTTCGCACGACAGAAGAACAGTTTTGATGCCTTGGCTGGTATTTTCTTTCCAATAAAAAAAAATCCCATCAAAAACACTTGGTCTCTAAAAGAACAGAGGCCAAAATTTAGATCATTCTAGTTCTGTCCACAATTTCGGCTTACTATTTTTTGTCTTGGAAAGTTTTTTACTGATCTGGCTTTTTCAATGGATATTTTCGGGGGTAATACCACGAGTGCTTAAAAATTACCAAAAATTTTCATGCTTGTTTTTTATAACTCTACGAGTTTGAAGAACGAGTGGAATTTGTATAACAAGCTTGAATAAAAATTATCTAGTTAATTTTTATGCACGGGCGATATTTAGGGAGAATATTTCTAGAATACTAATGAAATGGTTTTTTTATCATACAATTTTCAAATTTATGCAACATAATTAAAACTGTAACTGAAATCGTTTTTGTAATTACTTTATTTATTTCTTCATCGTGTACATGACCAAATCGACCTTTTTTGACTGATTTTGACGTTTCTAATTGACAATACAGACAAACAGGTTCAATTGTTCTGTGTTCGTAAGTAAGTGAAAATACCACTTTGTCTAGGCAACGTAAAATTTCCGCTGAAATTTTTTAATTTTTAACATGTCTTATGGGAAAATTTATACATAAGTAAAATATTCTGTCTAATAAAAAAAAACCATCAAAAACACTTATGTAAAATAACAGCAAAGTTCCTATCCAAAAATCTTGGTCTCTTAAAGAACTGAGACCTAAAATTAGACTGTTCTAGTTCTGTCCACAATTTCGTTTTACTCTTTTTTGTCTTGGCAAGTTTTTTGCTGATTAATGGATATCCTTTTTTCAATAATACAGACATTTTTTGTTAATTTTTTTTTTAAATCTTTGTGACAACTCACGGAGGATTTGCATATACATATATACTATATATACTAGACATATACATATACATATATACTCCTAAGTACCAGAGTACCGTGAGTGCTGGGTTTTCCGATGTTTAACCCATCTTTTTTGCCCCAGTTCCGTCAACGCTGCCCAAGCACTGAAATATGCAAATATTGCATTTCACAGCACCTTTTAGACAACGCGGTAGTGCCACCACGGACGTTATTTTAAATAACTACTACCTAAATATGTCTGCCCGGCGGGGCTGGGATTCGAACCCGGATCGCGGACGCGGCGAGCCGAGGCTCTGACCACTACGCTACCGGACAGACATCATTATAGACAGATCAGTAAAAAAACTTGGCACAAAAAAGTTAAACAAAATTGTGGGTGAGAACTTGGCCTGTTAGGTAAATGTGGCATTTTTTTGTTAAGTGATTAAAATTCTTATTATCTTATACATAAATAAATTATGTACAAAATTTTGGTAATAAACGTATGACGTTACTTAAAAAAACTTGTTTTTCTTTACTTTTCCTAGTTCTTACATTTTATTATTTTTTTAGTTCTGACCCTGTTCGGATTAGGCAGATTTCGGATTAGCGGGGTTTGGATTAGCGGGACTCTGATGTACTTTAAGAGTATTGATATACAATTTTTAAAGTAAAACTTTTTTATCGACGTATGGAAGAAATTTTATAGCAATATCAAAAAAAAACATCACACTTCTCCTGTTATTCTCGACCACCACGGCTGCCTTAGGCGAGTGGTGCTGAGCGCAATCGATGTCGCTGAAAATTTGTTGTTTTTTTTCTTAAACAACTTTTAAACGGCCGTAACCACCGATCCCAAAAACGCGTCGATCTCTTCCAAACTTGTCAAAATTGGTTGATTTCTTCGAGAGATAGCTGTGTCGAAAAATTTAAAAAAATAAAACTTTTATATATATATATATGCAGAAAGTTGATTGATTGATTTGATTGACCAAGGGGCCAGCGCCTCATTCCTATGTTGGACTTTAAAGGGGTAGCTGAGGCCCGTGGACGCATATCGTAAAGAGCTTGAACCCAATCCATATTTTAACTAACATTTAAGGTTTCAGAAAACTATCAACTTGATGGGTGCCGCGATTGCTTACTCTAGAGCACAAAATTATTTGAATAACCATGTTAGAAGAATGTTAGATACTGAATTTCTTCGCTGATTTGTTACTGTCGATGAAACTTGGATCCACTACTATACGCCAAAGACAAAACCACAATTAAGACAGTGGACAGCGAGGGGCGAACCAATTCCGAAGAAGACAAAGGCAATTTCGTTCGCAGAAAAGGTTATGGCAACATTTTTTTGGGATGCCAAAGCCATTATTGTTATAGACTATTTTGATAAAGGAAAAACTGTAAATTCAAACCAATTCCGAAGAAGACAAAGGCAATTTCATTCACAGAAAAGGTTATGGCAACAATTTTTTGGGATGTCAAAGGCATTATTTTAATAGACTATCTTGATGAAGAAGAAGCTGTAAATTCTGAGTATTTCGCAACCTAAAATAGCAGGTTATACCAAAATAATACGAGAAATATTCCGGTTAAAAAAAAAACATGCCATTGAACTTTGTCTGCGAGAGAACTTGAGGAGGAGATATAAGGGCAGGGACATTACTATCTTCTCTGATAGTCAAGCGGCCATAAAAGCTTTGGCATCTCAACAAGTCAACTCAAGGTTGGTTTGGAACTGTCTGCAATGCCTCCTAAGCCTGGCTAACCACAACAAAGTTACACTTTCCTGGGTGCCAGGACACAGGGGAATACAGGGCAATGAAAATGCAGACTCCCTGGCAGCGAGGCTCCGAGCAATGTTTGTGGGTCCTGAACCTGTTTTTGAATACCAAAAGCCTCGGTTCGTGGCTACATGACTCGGTGGATTCAAACACAACATCAGTCATACTGGAACCACATTCCAAGGCAAAATCACACTAAATCAATGTTGGAATCACCATCGAAAGCATTGACAAGTGAACTACTAAAACTAAATAGGAATCAGATTAGAATAGTGACAGGATTAATAACCGGACACTGCACCCTAAGAAAACATTTGCACACTATGGGCATCTATAGAGAAGAACCCATTTGCAGACTATGTGACGAAGAGGAAGAGACAGCCTCTCACATCATATTTGAGTGCCCTGCACTTACATACTGGAGAACAAATCAAAACCTCATGGTGGACACTAACCACCAGGAGGCTGGAGACCAGAAAAGAACAGTAAAAGGGCTACTACACCTGTCCAAGGTGTCAAACCTTTTTAACTGAAACAAATACACAAGATACAACAAGCCCTGTAGGCTGCAGTGTCGAGGCGGACAAAACCTCAACTTGTGTATTTAGATTATCAATCAATCAATCAATTGATTAAGAAGAAGCTGTAAATTCTGAGTATTTCGCAACCTAAAATAGCAGATTATACCAAAATAATACGAGAAATATTCCGGTTAAAAAAAAAACAAAAAAGTGTTTCACCAGGATAATGCACCTTGCCATAAATCGCTAACTGTCATGGCAAAAATTCATCAGTTAAGCTTCTAGCTAGTTTCTTGTGCACCTTATTCACCAGATTTGACCCCATCGGTTTTCCATTTGTTCCCGAGTTTGAAAAAAATTCTTGGTAGTAAAAAATTTACCTCGGACTTGGACGTTATTGCGGTCACAAACGACTATTTTGAAGAACTGGACAAATTAGCCTATAGCGATGGCATAAAGGCTCTTGAGCACCAATGAAATAGATGTATTGAGCTACACGGAGACTATGTAGAAAAATAAAAAAATTTTAAGTTTCTACCCCCTCGAAAAGTGCTTCATAATTTGGATAAGTCATTTAGTCAGTTAGTAGTAAAATGAGCGATTTTCTGGATTAAATATCAATCTATATTGATGTGCAAAGGAAACGGAAGTTGTAATAGGAAGAAAATAGCCTAAAGCATTTCGTGTAAACCGTATTTTTGCCATTTTTTTATAACTAAATTATTGTTTGAATAATTTTTTGTATCAAAACCAATAAATTTTATTTTAACCTGCAATTTAACAAAATAAATGCATGCGTCAATGAACTGTTACATCGCCAAATAAACATTGACGTTATTCGTTACATAAAGCTTCATGTGGCACACTTCAAAACCATCGCCTGCAGTTTACCACCAACACGTAATTTTCTTCAATGTTGTATTTATTTGCCGATTTATGCAATTTAGAGAAATCTATAATCAAACTTATATTATATTGTTTTGTTTAATTTAATCTACAGGGTGTTAAAACCCCTGATTTGCAATATTATAGGATGAAAAAAATTGAATATTTCTTACTAATAATTATTATATAAGAACCATTTTGCACATACGCGAATTATTCCGAAAATTATTACCATAATTGCGCCAAAAATTTACACAATAATTAATTATTTTGTGTATTATACGTTAAATCATTCTTACTAGGATTTGTGCAATAAAAATATTAAACATGTTCTATATTTTCGTGAAATTGCGCAAAAATCAACGCAGAACTTTTATTGGGATCCGTAATGTCATGGAGAATTAAGTCTTACATTAATAACGTGTTACAACCTGTTGCGTTGCCATACCTTCAACAACAGCAAAACTTAATTTGTCAACAGGACAATGCTAGATCACACACAGCTGCAGTTACAAGAGACTTCCTCCGACAAGCTAATGTTACTCTTCTTCAACGGCCTGCAAGGCTACCTGACCGATCGCCTATTGAACATGTATGGAACATGATGGGTAAGAGGCTAAGCCGGTTGCAACATCTTACGCTGAATATACAACGTTTTCGTTATGAACTAAGAATGTCCTGGGGGACCCCAGATATGAATAGGGAGATTGCCGATGCCGTGTTATAAAAACGCGACGGAAAAAAGAGGCTCCCGCATGGTCAACTCCCGAACTAGACGCACTTTGCCTGCTAAAGTGCGTCTACATGGACGAGAATCGGAGACGAACCGCGACCGCAGTTTCAATTCCACTCGGGAATACTTTTTTTAAATTTTTTATTAATATTTTTAATAATATTATAATTGTATGCCATCGTAAAATGTAAATTGTTAATAAATAATTTTTTATTAACATGAAAATCGACCACTGGTCGTCCGAGAACGTCTGTGCGTCTCTCATTCTCGTCCATGTAGACGCACTTTAGCTGGCGGAGAGGGGAGAAAGTGCGTCTAGTGACAGCATTCGCTGGTACACTTCGCTCCATTGCCATCGGCAATCTCTCTACTCATCTCTGACCCTACTACAGACAGATATTGATCATCTAATTCGAAGCATGCCACGAAGAGTTACAGAATGTCAAAACTTACATCAATAGGCGTTTTTCATGTTTTTTTATTAGCTTATTGCAAAGCCACATGAAAATAAAGGCCAAAATATTTTTTCCCGATTTTTTTGGCCTCCGGAAACGCCTTAAAAATCAATTTTGAACTTTGTAGGCCCGTGACGTCACGGCTAAATTTTCTTTGGTGGAATTTCTGCTTTGTTGTCAGCTTTTTGTTATTCGATACGCCTGTCATCAAATATCTATATGCGCAACATCTACAAAGTTGGCGTTTCCTGTCAATTGTCATATTTTCAATGTCAACCTGTATAACCTATAACCTCTAATATTTATTAATAATTTCTAATTTGTAAATAGTGTGTGTTCTTTCCAAATATTCCAATTTATTACTATAGTTATTATTAACTTAAACTTTCCTTGATATGAACCCTTTTTACGAGTAAATTTCCGTTATTTTATTCAAAATGAAAAAAAAGTGTATTGTTATTATTTGCGAAACCAGAAATCGACCGAGTTTAGGATCTTCAAAAATATTCTTTTTCTCTTCCAAAACAAGACGATAGGAGAAAAGCCTGGTGTGCTGCTGTAGGTATTGAGAAAATGCCCAAAGGACATGTCTATTATTGTTGTGAAAACCATTTTGATGTAAGTTTTTATGTTTTATTCAATTGAAACTATTTAGGTAGTCTGGCTGTGTTTTAATGTAAAGTTTAAAAAGCATTTCGATTTTTAGCATTTCGTTAAAATCGATACGATTGTCGATATCGTAGTTCTAAACAGACTTGCATCATGTTAATTTGATTGGTTAGGGGAGTGGCAGGCTTTAAATTACAATGATAATTAAACCTTAAATAGAAAAGTAAGGGGTTTGTATTTTTCCGTGTTATTTAGCAGGTTTTGCTTAATTGTGTTTCTACTTTTAATTTTTACACACAACATTATCAATATCAATTGAGTGAAAATACCCTATTGCTATTTTTATTTGCCCCAATTATTTTCCAAAATAATAATAAATTATGGGTGTTCTATATCACAGTATACAATAATATTATTTTTAAACTAGAACTTATAAAATTTAGTTTCTTAGTTATTGTTATTACCACAAATTATTATTGTTTAAAGAAAGCATATTGCTAAATAAAGGTAAACGTCTACCAATTTTTTATATAACCGCTCATTAAAAAGAAAGAAAGAAAGTGAAAGTGTATCTTGATCGAGATATTCAAGACCAAATATAGAAAAAGTACACAAGACTTTTGCAACGACTAAATTATTTTTATGCACAATTCAATTATTTCTTGTTAAATTGATATTAATGCAGGAATCTTCAAGTGAGTCAAATAAAACGGTTGCCGTTAAAATTTCTTTTCTTTATTTGCAGTAATCGAAAATCCTCTTAAAATGTGGTTCAGTTATTATTCGAATTTCTTTTTTAACTTGTTAACGAAGTTGTTTAAATTAAAAAAAGTAAATCCTAATAATATAAAAAATGATTACGTCAATAAATCGGATGTCCAAATAATAAAGGACTTCAGCTGTATCTCGGTAACTATACCGGGTGTTGCTCCGCCGAGCGGGACATAGGGAATCCCATTTAAATTTTGAAGTAGTCAAATATTGGCTCCCCTAATTATTTTAGAAAAAAATGCTATAAGGATTTATTGAAGCGCACAATAAAGTTCACCCAAAATGAAAATTTGAGCATTTTTCAACCAACCAGTAAAGAGTATACTGCTTAAATACTTCTGCAACGTAGTATCTCATTATGCACCCTGTACTCTAGAAATCAATAATAAAAACACCATATCGATGTATCAGTGACAATTTAGATTATTAATTTATAATGTCATTGCCAAAACTGAACAATTTTATACGGGAATTTCAAAAGAATCCTCGCATTTTATTTTAGTTTACAGCTAATTCCAACATGCACTCACAGTTACGCAAGACAATAAAACAAATTTGTCTACATTTAGAAATCAATTTATGACGAAAATATCAGGATTTAATCAAATGCTCAAATATTCCTCCATTAACTGCCAGACAATAACCCAAACGATTATAAAACTCATTTCTTACGTTGGCTAGTTGGTCATCATATTCTGGCACATTCAGCGGAAATAGCATTCCTTAGCTGGTCTAAATTTTCATATTTTTTATTGGTATAAAGCTTAGTTTTTTAAATGTCCCCATAGAAAAAAATCGTTTGGCGAAAAATCCGGAGACCTGGCTGGCCAAGATATTGCGTGGTTCGGGCCTATGATGTCGTTATTAAATGCGTTGTTCAAGTATTCGCGCACAGCTCTGGTACTGTGTGCTGGGCAGCCATCCATTTGATACCAAATCTCTTGATTTTCACGAGCAAGGTTGTTCAAAGCAGGCAAAATTTGTTCCTCTAAAAGTTCCAAAAAGTACTCCGCATTCAAATTTCGGTCAAGGAAAAATGGTCCAAGGATATAGGGGGCCGAAAATTCCCGCCAAAACATTAATTTTTTGTGGATATTGAGTCCTTGTCTCAACAAATCGATTTTGGTTTTCGTTACTCCAGTACCGGCAATTTTGAATGTTGGGTTCGTTGTTCAATGTAAAAGTGCATTCGTCAGTAAAGCAAATATTTTGTAAAAAACCTCTGTCAGTGTTTGTCCTCTCCATCATCTCAAAGCAAAATTCCTTTCGTCGTATTTCGTCTCCGTCTCTTAATTCTTGATGTCTTTCGTACTTGTTAGCGTGGTATTCACATCTATTTAAAATTCGAGGTATTGTGGTGTGGTCTTGTCCAGTAATGTCCTTCAGTTGTCTCGTGCTAATGTTTCCTTCGGCCTCCTCTACACAAAGTATCACGTCTAAATCCCTCTCGTTTTGTACAATTTGTCTCTGATTTTCACGTCGATTTTCTTCACATTTGCAATTATTGATTACTGTGCCTGTTGTTTCAAATTTTTTTATCGTCCGTTCTTTTTGCCGATTTACTTGGTATGAGCCTATTGGGAAAATAGGCTGCAAACATGCCGCTACTCTTCGATAACTATTTCCCTGAAAAAAACCTTTTTATAATAGTGTTTTTTCTTGATTTGGTAGTTCATTATTTAAAAATAAATGTGACATTGATCTGACAATTTGAAAAAAGAGGTTAAATAATTTTTTCTGATTTTATTATAAACTTCTAATAATACGGGCGCGTAAGAAGATAGGAGTTTCGTAACTTATTTTAGCATTTATCTCTTAGCTGGCGGACTGAAAAGAGCTGAAATTTGTACCTGGGTACAACTTTCGTGCTCTTTAAAAATCTAATAATATTTTCTTCTAAAAAAATTAGGAAGTAATATTGGACCACCAAATTTCTGGACCCATGGGAGGACAACACGGTATGTCGCACATAGTTAATGAAAAATTATTTTTAGTAAAAAATGGCCAAAAGAAATAGGTGAAAATTATTTTTAAGTTTCTAAAATTGCCGCAAGACGGCGCAACCGCAGGGTTTAAATTAAAAACCTTTTTTTCTTCAAAATTAGCTAGTATTAGGTACAATTTTGATAATAATAATATCATCATCAGTTTGCTTAAGGATTTTTTGTCGTATTTCCAATAATAAGAACTCGTTTAAAAGAAAAGAATCTCTTTTAAATGTCGTCCTTTTGGGTGTCGACCATTTTGTAGTTCAGCAACTAGAGGGGTTTAAGCAAAACTCGGTTTTTAGAGATTTTTTCGCGAAAGGTAATTTCAGAATTGTGTCGCAATTGTAAAAATCCAATAACAGGCACTCATGTAATATAAATTGTATATTTGTTTTTACACATTCTATTATATACAGGGTGACCCAAATTCGAGCCTCATCATTGGGATCTCAGAAACTTAAAGATATACGAGGTCGGTTAAATGGAAGCAAAGTTGTGCAATTTGATGTTGATCAAAATGCCGCCTTAAAAGTTCAAAAATTTCAAATACTTTCGAAGACTTTTGGAAAAAACCGATTATTTGCGATTTTATTTTTATTTTTATTACTTTATTAAAATGGATATAACAAAATAAATTGTATATTCCTATTACTACTTTTTCTGTTCTGTGATTAGATTTTTTACACCGACGTTTCGTCTTTGTGCCGCTATTTTTAAATTTGTTTTTTTAATTGGGTCCTAGATTTTTTATTACGAATTTTTAGAGCTTTTTAGATCACAAAACCAATGATGTATCCACTTATTTGAAAAAATCATTTTAATGATTTCCTGTTAAGATCTTACAAAAAATCTATTATCTATCTTTCTCACAACACACTTCAACACATATTTTTTTATTGACATTTCCAATAATATGAATTTTTAAACAAGTGCGATACATCTTTGGTTTTGGGACCTTAGAAGCTCCTAAAATCAGTAATAAAAAAACCGGGGTTTTTTAAAAAACGAAGTTGAAGATGACAGCTCAAAGACGAAACGTCGATGTGTAAATCCAATAACAATATCTTGTAGGACAGAAAAAGAAGCAATAAGAATGTGAAATTTATTTTGTTGTATCTATTTAAATAGAGTATTAAAAAAATAAAAATAAAATCGCGAATATTCGGTCTTTTCCAAAAATTTTCGGAAATATTCGAAATTTTTAAACTATAAAGGTGGTATTTTAAGAAGCATTAAATTGCGCAACGTTGCACATAGGTCATTTTTGCAATTTTAGGCGGTAAAAAATCCCTAAACCTGTTTTGATTATATTAAGCAGGTTTTTGTCATCTAGAAAATTAAAAAAATAAATTTGTTGAGTTTTTAAATTTTTTATGTTTTAGAAATGCCATTACAATTATATTAAACTAAAGAACCAATCCTAAAAAAATATAAAATGAATAAGTTGTAAAAAGAAAAGTTTGATGAAATGACATAAACATTGATAATAAATTATTTTAATCTTCACTTTCATCAGAATCTTGACTATCTTCAAAACTTCACGATCGTCGTTCTTCAGTATTGTCAATGCTTTTACAATATTTGGTTTTAATTTGGTTCTTAAGTAAATTGGACATCTCGGTAAGGGTTTTTGTTTGACCGGGGCCCAAATTCGACAGAGAAATTATGGGGGGCAGAAGATATTAATGCCTCAAAAGATATCTTCATAGATTTTTCACGCGAAAATTTTTTGAAAACATTCCTTTTACTTGCGAAAGTCTTTTTGCGTGATTCCAAGGCTTCTTCCGAATACATCCCTATAGAAAGATGAATTTTTTATTATTTGATCCATGTATAAGAATTCTGTGTAAACTAGCTGGCATATTATACCCCGGATATGGTTTACGTAAATCTGCGGGGTTTTTGCAGATTGGAAAAGACGGCCAGTATTTTCCATAGTATGGACCATCATCATCTGTCGTCTTTGAGGGGGGAAAAGCAAATGGAAAATAAGTCGGTATCAGTTTTTCATATCTTCCCATAAATTGTTGCCTATAGGTTGAGTGACCTCCCGCCATCCAACCCCATTTGTCTAATTTGACCCTTCTTGAAACGACTCTTAAATTTTAAAAAAATTTTTCTTCGTTTGGGGAAAATTGTTGGGTGTATGGTCAACGA
>JAHBCN010018376.1:0-17160 GCA_019359885.1 Listronotus oregonensis
TATTTTTCTCCTTCAAATTTTTATATTTTTATGTAAGATCAGACCCTTTTAGAATATTTTTTACGTCTGAGGAATGGCTCTCCTACAACACTTAGCATTCTTGACTCCATTCAGAGAAAAACGTTCGTCATCAATGATCCGACACTTACAGAAAAGCTTCCTTCTCTTGCCCATGGACGAGCTGTCGGTATTTTCACGGCTTCTGCTCCGAAGAGGTACTTTTATGCATCCTTTTACTCCAACTTGAGAGGCTCCGAACTTCCCATTTTGTTCGTTTCTTCACCCCTAGAGTGTTCATACTTTGGACCAGAACCTGCCCTTGGAGTGACCAAAACACGAGGGCAAACGGGAAATGGATCCGAAACAAACACGGGGAAAAAATAAAACCCAGTAGAATTAGAAAGGAAAAAGTTTCATAAGGGCCCCCCAAAAGAAGAAAGAAGAACTACTTTGCATAAAGTAGGGTTTCGGGCATGAAACCAGAGGACACATACACAAATAGGCTCTAGAATGGGGACCCAAGTTGCAGAATGTGCGACGATGGGGAAGAAACAGCCACCATTCCTGTGAGAATGTGAAGCATTGAATCAAAAAAAAAGGCATTATTGGGCAACCGGAAATGAGCCCACAGGAATATATCAACAACAGTTTCGGGTTATACAGACTTGTAAAGGAACAAGACTAAGGGAGGAGGTATAAAAGAAAGGGAGATTAGACACAAAAAGCCAAAGAGGCTGCGCTCCCTTTTTGGGCTCTTTTTCTTACTGAAGGTCAGAACAAACTTGTATACCAGAAAAAAAGTAAAATATTTAGGGCACCAATAGTTAATAATTTTTTACTTTTCACCTAATATTTATTTAAAATTCTTTCATTTTCGTAAAAGACCAAACAAATGAAAAGTTAGCAAAAATAAAAAGAAAGAAAAGTTTTCATAATAGATATTAATGACCTTTTAAAGCTAAAATTTCAAGCGATATAAATTTATCTCGACTACTTTTAAAGATATAGGGCACTAATGAACACAAAAAAGTAAAGTATGAACTGGTAATATCTCTAAAACTAAATTTAAAGTTATTTGAAACTTTAATGCATTATCCCATGAAGATACTTAAAATGAATTTTATTCGGCTTGTGTATGATTTGAGTCTGAATGGCGATGAATTAATTTATTTTCACTTAGGTTTTACTATTTTTTTTCAGCTTTATGGAAATGAATTACTCCTTGGGTAAGTGCAAGTTTTAAAAATTTTTTTTTTATATTTAATAAGATACATTTATTCCGGGGTAATACCATAAGAGCTCAGATTTAGCTGGATATTTTTTATGCTGGTTTGTTTTAGAATACTTACTTTCTGGAAATTTAACGAAAGCTGCTCGAGCATCGCTCTCGTGATTTTGTCGAACAGATTAAGTTAAATTGCCTTAAGGAAAGTATGAGAAAACAAGCAAAAAATATCAGGATCAAAACCTGAGCTCAAATGGTATTTGGTAAGACAATTTCATTATTAAAAGATTTAAATTAACTAAACTCAAAACTTAATTCAAGAATACAACAGAAAAACAGAACACTAAATATTAATAACAAAATTATTTCTGAAATGAACAATTATTGAAAATACAGTTACTGTAAATAATTTGCCTTCTGCGGTTGACACTATTACTGATGCAGTTTCTCGTACAGATGTTTGTAATGCTGAATTTAAATGAGTGTTTGATGTTTGAAGCATGGTTGATTCAATATCCAAAGATCTACCTCGAAGGTTTGACACAAGATTTTGATGATGATCACTGTTGAGTTGTAAATAAGGTTTTATAGAACTTTGTAGCGTGTAAAGCTACAAGTTTATTTTTCATATTAGTTTTCTCCACCTATTAATTATTTTACAAAATTTAATGTCGTTTCTCTTAAAGTAATTTTATAAAGTGTGACAACACTCTCAAGAGAAAGATTTACACTTACACCCCATAACAGTAAAACTCCACACTTTTATGGAGTACCAAAAATACACAATCCTGATATACCATTACGTCCTATAGTTAGTTGCATAAACTCACCTACACACCCATTAGCAAAATTTTTACTTACTATTTTAGATCCAAAAAAATACTGACTCATACATTAAAATTCCCAACATTTTCTGAAAAATTAAGACACATTGACATAGACCCAAATAACACCTTGGTAAGTTTTGATGTTGTAAGTTTATTCACAAATGTTCCTGTAGATAAAACATTAAATATTTTAGAAATAAATTAGAAAATAAAGTCCACCTTGGGAAAAACCAAACTAAACATAAATTCTATTCTTGAATTATTAACTTTTTTTCGTAAAAACAACATATTTCCATATAACACTGACTTTTACAAACAAACTTCTGGCAGGCCATGGGTTCACCTTTATCACCATTATTAAGTAATATTTTTATGGAAAATTTTGAATCCCAAATTTTTTTCAAAATCATAATTAAAAACCTTTAGTTTGGTGGAGATATATAGATGACATTTTTTCTATTTACCAACATGACAAAATTGTCTAAATAATTTTTTAACACACATTAATACACAAGAACCCTATTCATTTCACTTTAGAAAAAGAACAAAAAACTTCCTTTTCTTGATATTCTAATAAAAAAAAAGATGTAAATAATTTCGAAACCAAAATTTACAGAAAACCTACACATCCAACAGATACTTAAATTTTTAACTCTAATCACCCAATAAGGTAAAAAAAGGAGTTTAAAAAATCTTTTTGATAAATTAAAATAATTTGTTCTGATCAAAACAAAGAAAATGAAAAAAATTTTAAAAGATATTTTAGTTCAAAATAATTATCCTTTGATTTTATAAATAAATGCTTTCTAAAATTTAAACAACCAAATTTTTGACAAAATCAAAATAGCCCCGTTACAAATCTTTTTTTCCATATATTCCCGGCTTATCAAATAAAATTCAACGAATAGGTAACAAATTTAATATTCGCACTATCTTTAAAAAACAAAACCCATTAGTCCCAATAACAAAAAAAAAAACCATAAATATAAACGAAAACACAAAAAATGTCATTTATAAGATCCCTTGTGAATGTAATAAATTTTATATAGGGAAATTTAACCATTAGCCAAACGCATAAAGAACATAGAACATATATTAGGAACAAAAAATTTCCAAAAATCAAAAATCTTCAACACGCATTTTAAAACCACATAATAAACTGGAATGCTTCAGCATTATAGCAAAGGCTTTTTCAAAAAACTAAAATAAAAGAAAGTGCATTTATTTTATTAAATAAAGACAGATGTGTAGCATCAATATCTGTTAGTTTAAATAATACATGGTTACCTATGCTTGATGCTGAAGTAAATTCAGGTAAACTTAAAAACAATTAACACACCATACCCCCCCTTTTTGGTCTTTTTTTAAAACTATACATAAGTCCAATAACCTATTGTCACTTATGACAAAACGTCATTAAAAGTTCAAAAGCTATCAAAATTTCTAAGTTTTCAGAACAAAAAAATTTTTAAAATTTAGTTTAATTTTTTTTTTGTTTCAATCTTGATAACGGTGGCCGACTTGCCACCGAAACGTAGATTAATATTTGTGATTTTTTTGGGTTTTTTGGGGGTTTTTTTTTTTTTTTTTGCAGGCGATCTGCAAGTTCATGGGGTCCTGGGCGGACAGGGCAGCCCCATACCCCCGGGCCCGGACCAAGGGGTCCCATTTTTAAAATAAAAAAAGGCGATAACCCAAATAAAACAAACTAAAACATCGATTATTTTTAATGCGATTTTGCATTTACCGTCGCCGCTGTGTTGCCACGTTTCAAATGGAATTTTCCTAGGATTTTCCGGCTATGCTTGCGCGGGTGTTTCGATATGGAGGTGGTTCGTTTCCTTTCAGCCGGCACGGTACCGGGCACACAACGAGCTCCCCGCTAAGTTGCCTTGGCGGTAATGTCCGCTTGACAAATAATGGTTGAAGTGAGAATTCGACAATCAGGTATGTTTGATTTCTGTTTTCGTGTTGGATTCCATTTTGTTTCACTTTTTAATCTTATTTTATCCAAGACATCCTAGTAATTTTGGGTTTCTTTATAGTGTACCTTTGATTTTGTCAACGCTAGCCGATGCACTATTCCTGCTTTTAAAAAGCCAGTCTCTTAAACCCGCATTTATGGTAAGTTCAATTTTGTTTTTTTTTCTCTATTGTTTTTTGGCTTGGGCCACGTGAATACCCATAAATACCCAAATAATACCTGTTTTAATATTATTATAAAATGTTTTATTTCTTTTGACCTTAGAAGGTTCTAATACATTTTTACAGGGTTTTTTAGAAATGGTTTCGCCAGTCTGATTTGTCTCTCAGGCCTTTCGTTTTCATCCTTTATGGTATTCGTTGAGCCGTGACCACGTGACATGCCGTCACAGTGACCAACTCGATGCTTAGCGATAGCAGGACATTCCAGGCAGCCTAACCTGCAGTTAAACAGCCGATAAAAAAACAGGTCGTATTTTTCCTTTTTTATATGAATTTTCTATCGGACTGCGACGACGTTTTTATCTGTTTTATATATTAATTTCACTAAATAAAATATATGTAAAAATTTAGTTTATTATTATTACTTTTTATAGAAATTGTTAGGGACCGTTTCTGGTTTAGAGTTAATTTATTATATATATTTTTTTGGGTTTAATAGCGCTGTGTATTCTTCTGCTTGTACAAGTAGGTAGTAATAGGCGTTCTTTTTTTATACAATTGCGTTGAGTTTAAAAAAATCAGAAAGGTTCAAGTGATTCATTTTTTTGGAAATGTTTTGAATTACACTTATTTAAGTGGTATGGGATATTATTAATAATATGTAAATATATAATATATTATTGTTTGTTTTTAAACTACTGTTTGTGAATTTAATCCCCCTTTTTGATATATTTATATTAATATATCACTTTTTATCTCAGTCTTGTCGAGATTTCATAAACATCATACTAATTATTAGAAATTGGTTACTTTCGGGGTTTCAAACCAATTTAAAACAATTATGTAACTATATATAAAAAAAACGCCGTGGCGCCTAATTTACTTTCGTTATAAAAAGCAAATTCTTACCCATGGCATTCTGCTCTACGGCGAACAGCTAAGCCGAAGGCATAAATAACCTATTTTGTAACTCTAAAAAAAAAAGGTTATGATGAGCTTTGATGAGGAATGCTCAGTTATCTTAATTACCTCTTATTCACTAACACGCGCTTTAGCTAAATTTGACACTGTGCTGCAGCGATGAGAATGATTAGTATTTTTTTTGTTTTTGACGTCCACACCAATTTTTTTAGCTCATATTTTTGCCCACTTAAGAATTTCGTTGATTCCTATGGGAATATTCTTGTACCAACCTTTTAAGGTATCATTTTTCCAAAATGTATTAGGTGTTAAAA
Organism: Listronotus oregonensis; assembly: GCA_019359885.1. NCBI lineage: Eukaryota > Metazoa > Arthropoda > Insecta > Coleoptera > Curculionidae > Listronotus > Listronotus oregonensis. The sequence goes on from JAHBCN010018376.1 coordinate 5,433, forward strand.
AATCTATCAGTTGAAATGTGATTTGGTCTGTGAGATAAAATTTTATAAAATAACCTTACCGTACATATATTAGGGTTTTCTCGTTTTTTATTAGCCATTTGCTAACACTTTTTTATGCCACCTTGGCATGTTTTAGAAAACACTGCGTTGTATTCAATGCGGCCAGTTAACTCCCCATTATTAAATTTTGCTGCTTCATCTTCACGCCAAGCATGTTGGTATGCCACAGTATGAAAAAATTTCTTCAAAGGGCCTATCGAAGTATTTTCATCCCGTACTAATGCCATATTATCTATTTCACTTTTGGTTAATGCAACGGAACTTTCCTTACGCTTTGCCAAATCATTTTGCAACCTTTACGTTTAAAATTGATAGCTTCACGGGCTTTTTTGAAAGCAGAGACAGTGAAATGACCTAAAATAACTTTAAACTTTTCAAAATACCAATTTTGTAAGATTTTTGCCGTTGAATTCTACATGGTCAATCCATCAGTATTGTAAGGGAATATATCTTGACCACCCTGTATATATCAAAAAGACTATTTCGTTGCACAAAAAAATACCTTTTAGCACAATGTGGAAAATATAACTTTATAGGGGGATAAGGGTTTCTAAGATAAACAATAATCTGAAATATATTTTTATAACGTTCCCAGGACTTATTTCATAAATATATCGGTTGTAAATATTTTAAGAACCCAAAAACTTAAATTATCGCATACTGGAATTAAGTAAACATCATAAACAGTAACCAAATATTGTTCGAGATATAGAAATTCACAGAACCACCCTCAACGTGGTTTATGGTTCGGGAAAAAGAAGGCACATGCACAGATGTAGACAAATTGACCACCCCGCCTGGCTCATTATTTTTGTTAAACCGATTTTACCATTATGAAAAACAAAAGAATATATAGAAAGACTCTGTTTTTGTAGCGTATTAATTTGATTTGTGAAGTAGTTTCGTCTTATGATTTTTTTTACCTATGTAAAACAACAAGAAAGAGAAAAATCCAAAATTTACGATAAATTTCATATAGGTTTTTTTTTCTAATCATAGACGGACCTTCTTAGTATATGAATTAGTAGAATAGGTTACTATTAAGTATTTTATATAAAAAGTAAAAGACTTGAACATTAAAGCCGTAAATTAGAATTTAAAAACTAAATGAACCCTGATTTAGAACCACTCGCGCCCTCTAGTTCTAAGAGGCCAAAGTGTGCAATAAGGCGTAAAATAGGAACCACGCTAACAGGGCAGGATTACAGGGTTAATATTCCTGTTTAATTGGTGGAAAAGGGCCTAAGCCAGGGACCACGCGAAATCAAGTGGGGATCTATCAGGGAAGGGCGAATAAGCTTCATGGAATTTTAAAATTATTATTTGAGTTAATTACAGTCTGAACCTCGTTATAACGTGTTGTGTTTTACTCGTGAGTTCTCTGTTCAGAGGGTTTTGATCTTAAACATTTTTCTTATTAATTAAATTCTTTTAATAGACAAATAGATAGAATATTTAAGGGAATTTCACTAAGGGTATCCTTCTTAAGGGAAAGGGTTTATCATCCTTTGTTTTTTTTTGTAAAGTATAAACAGCAGTAAGTGATTTTAAATATTTTTGTTTTCTTAAAGCTTGTATTTCCTAAATTTACCAGGGATCTTATCTTTTCCAAATTGGTTTTAACTTACACTTAATAAATAAAACCATGGCAGTTCATTTCACACTAAAATCTAGTTCTCATTGTTAGTTCTATTTTTTTTTAGTTTATCATTGTAAATAGTTGTTTTATTTATATTTGTAAATAGATTTAATTGTTTTGAGAAATTCTTCTTTTATTGCTCTGGGGGAACACATTAGAAAAAGGGAGGGTTACCTTTGTGCGCTAGTGCAATCATACCAGGTGGTAGCAAAGAACAACAGAGAGAATCTCAAGTACAGAGACGACGAGAAACAATATAGTTGTAAGAGTAATTGGTAAGATCTAATAACCTAGTAGCCCTTGCATACTAAAACATCAAGAAAGAAGACCAACCTATCTTCTAGAGTGCCTTTGTCATCAAATATAAAAGTTCCGTTTAAATTGAAATAACTACCAACTCCGAAGTGGGAAATGTAGTTCTCGGATGTCGGCCACTAAGCTACCATTAACAACTTTTACGACAAGTCGCGAGTATCTTCCCACAGTATGTTTGCTAAATCTTCAATCGGTTGCCTTCTGTCTACATCAAAATTTCGCTGCTTGCAAAATATACCAAATTGTTTCCAAATTAATGATTGACTTTTCTTTGTATTCTTAGGAATACAATTTTCTATTTCTTTCTATCTCTGCGTCGCAGGTATTTTCAAATCGGGACATGATAAAAACTACTTTTGACAACGTAACCTTTCAATCTGACGTACCAGCTGCTTTAACAAATAAATGGCAATTGTTACCATGGTAACGTGCCTAGTCGAAATTTATCAATTTTTTTATCCAGTTCAATTTCTGTTCCTTCCTTCTTAGCCGATAGCAAAATACGACTTTTGTGTTTTTTATGGGATTATTTATACATCGGTGAAATTGTCAATAAAGACCTTTGATTTAAGCCAATACCTGTCAAGATTTGTAAAAAACGGTGTCCAAAGTTCTTAGCAATATTTTCTCGAACACCTTGTACTTGTTCCTGTGATAAAATAAATTTAAAGAACTTTATACAAAATATAATTCAAAAGAATATTTTAATAAAGTTTTCAGCAGTTTTTTTTTGTAAAAAATTTAAAGAACACTTAACATTATATGTCAAGAATTTTCATTTGTCTCGCATAATTTCTGCAATTGTCGCCGACTATCATAAGAATGTTTTATCCAACAGCACCCTTGAAAATGTCTGAAGTCCCATCGTGAAAACAATTGCTTAAGCCTGGAGTTTTGCTTCTTAAATGGGATAATTTTAACTTAATGTCCTCATTCTAGCTGCGTAATTGTGAACGGGAGAAACATTTACGGCATTGTTTATCTCTAGAATACTTGGCAATCGTTGTTGTGGGAAACCTCTTACAAGCCAAGTGCTCGAATATTACTGTGTCTGCATATTGTAAACGTGAGTTTAAAAAAGACGCGATAAAAAACAACTTAAGACAAAGTTGCAGCGAATACATTAAAGCTCTGATTACTAAAACTATTTGTAGTGTAGTTAGGTAACTTGATGTTTTGTTTCGTTTTTCTTAGTTTTCTCGCAGTTATCTTCTGTATTACTTAGAATTTTTAAAGCCGATTTTTCTTTATTTTTATCATATTTTTCAGGAATCCTTAAGACCATTAGCAATCATAAATGTTTACTATCCAATACTCAGTCCTAAATATGCTGAAGGACAAAATAAAATAAAATCAATTGGTGCTCAGCAGTTTTTTTGACACTTACGGCCGAGTGAAGATCACGTTGTTAAAGTTAGCAATGAACTTAACAATTGCTTAATTTAACAAAGGGTAAAAAATGAAATAACTCGACAACGCAGCATATTTTTAAACATTTCATGGTAACTAGATAACCAGAAATAGTTTAGTTCGGAGTTTTGCGTTTAAAATCCATTAAGCATAAAAAAGATTTAAACAAAATTACCTTGCATCGAAATGCAACACTCCAACAAAGTAATTTTATATATTTTCATCATAAAAAGCAGCACAATAGATCAAATGAGCAATACTGCAGAACTTCTTTAAATTTGGATTTTACTACATTTTATTGATACATTTCGGTAGGTAGATTCATCTTTATTTTCCTAGAAAATTAGTGTTTTAATTTAATATATATTAGTAAAACTAATTATTTACAAGTAAGACGCATTCTAGGGTGTAAATTTAATCTAAGAATTTTTGCATGGCAATGAAAAGATGTTCTTGGTTTTAGAAACAGCGCATATACATATAATAATTTTTACAGGCACGCTAGATGAGAGGGTTTGGAGTAGCTCAAAAGCGTTTTGTACGATTTTACATATTAATTGCCCTTTTTTATTGTTAAACTTTTCAGGGCACGCCAAACTGCTGAATGCAATATTCAAGGTGTGGGTGATATCGTTGAAGATATGCCTCTTGATCAAGTTGCACAACTTGTGTCTCGTGTCGTGTGTAATAATTTTTTTTGGTAATTGTCTCAAAAGTTGCCTCCTCTCCGATTTTGACCAAATTTGGTATACGGGGATTTTTTGGGGCGCTGATTACGAACCTGCAAAAAATATTTTCGGCAACGTTTCGTTTTCGAGATATTCATCATCAAAGTTGAAAATCAGCTAACCTTATTTACACTATTCCTCCTTCTTTTTGCACAGAATTCTTGATTTTTACACTACATTGGCACACAATATTTTACAAACACCTTTTAAAAACTTGTTTTTTATATTAAATTTACATCTTTTTTCCATTTAATTGCAAACATCCATTTACAAGACTCCCAACGTGGCCGCAACCATGTATACACTAGCAAATATGGTGCTGCCTTTGAACTTGAAAGTTCGCAATTAAATGGGAAAAAGTTGGAAAGTAAATAAAAATACAAGGTTTTAAAAGGTGTTTATAAAATGTTGTGTGCTACTTTAGTGTAAAAATCAGGAATTGTGTACAAAAAGAAGGGGGAATATAGTGAAAATGAGGTTAGTTTAATTTTTAACTTTGATGATGAATATCTCGAAAACGAAACTTTGCCAAAAAAAAATATTTTTTCAGATTCGTATTCAGCGCCCCAAAAAACCCCCGTATACCAAATTTGGTCAAAATCGGAGAGGAGGCAACTTTCGAGACAATTACCTTTTTTTTTAGAAAATTCACTTTTTTTTGTATTTTTAGTACTTAAATTTTTATTTATATTAATGTATTTAGCATTTTAACTTTTGAATCACAAGTCCACTCATGTATAAGTAACCGCTTTAAAATGTCAAAAATCGAATTTTGCTATCGACCCGTGATTTGCTTTTTTTTACATTAAATGCATTATTTAGAAAAAGCCTACTTTTTAAATAACGCGCCGTGTCTCTGTATAAAAAAGCAGGTTTCATGTGTCAACACTGTCAAGAAGCTATTGATCAAGGGGTATCCTAGACGCGAGTAAATTTACTCATTTACCATAATATACATACGGTATTTTGATTTTTCAAATACGACAGTGATAGAAACAAGGAGACTATTTTGAGAAGATAGATGTATTATGACGTAAAGAAAAATAAAAAAATGACTGAATTTTATAGATTATCAATACTGCTCTTTCATAGATAAAGAAATCTGTTTTTTACTCGATAGTTTATTTGTTCATCCAACGCTAGATGACGCATGTTAATAATAAAATAATAATTTGGCTACCCTTCGGAAGGGGCACTGGCAAATATATTATACCTGGAGTAGACAATTTTGTTATTGTCTTCTCTTGAAGTTTTTTCATAATTTGCGAGTTTTAATAAATAGTTCTTTATTTAGATTCATTGATCACAAAGTGTCTGCAGAACTGACTTTAGTGTCTGTGTAGTCTTCTGTAATTGTGAATAGAAAAAATGGCTATAAGACCTTTAAGTAAGTAAAGTATATATTAGTGTTAAGTATATTGAAAAAGCCCTACATTCGTAAGTTTGTCAGGTGATTTTTTACTTATCGGGCCAATTGCCGATTTCTTTTGACGCCCGGTAGTTTTTGAGTTATGACGCCGTTTTCATCGCGCACAGTGCCAATGAGAGTATCGAAAATGTGACACCCTGTACGTCGGTGCATTGTAGTCCTAGATTATGTGTGAGACTGATAGAAGGTTCCCCCTTATTTTACACAAGTATTTTGGTATAATAGCTCTTACCTTAGTGCAGTGGCGGCCCGCGACCCGTAAAGCTGGGTAGGCGGAGAGCGCCGCAGGCCAAAATTGCGCCGCCGGCGAAAATTTTTTGGGTGCCACGCCCAATTTTCGTGTATCTCATATTTTTATTAACTTTATTGTTATTTTTTTTAATAGAAAATATTACCAAAAAAAGTTATTAACGAAAGAAAACGTATTTTAATTAGACATTAGAGTTGGATGTACGAAAGCCAACAACACCAACAGCATAAGGGCACTGGGATTTTTCTACTATATTCGTAGTATCGTCAGCTTGTACTAAAAAAAAATCGACTCTTTTATTTCGTTTTGAATTACGTTTAATAGGTGTTCAAAAATACAATGAATTAAATCATTCTGGATAGTTTTGGATAAACCTGAAAAAACATTTCCAATTTTTTTTAAATGCTGTTGAATTTCTATATCACGTTTAATTAATAAATTAAACGTTTCTTTAAATTTCCAAATTAGAATAATCTATTTTTCATTATGCCTCTAAAAGAAAGTTCCGGGTTTGAAATGACAAGTAACATCAATTAAATAACCTAATAAGATTCTATTTTCTTACTTCTTCATTATATAATTTGAAAGACATTAGCTTTTGAACGTTTAAAGCATCTTTTATAGTTTGAGAGTTTTTTCTAACCGCTTAAGACTTAAATAACTGCTCATAATATGCTCCTTAGAAAGCTCATGTTTTTTAATACTAGCTGATAATTTTTTTAAATCTGAAAGCCCCGTAAAACATTATTTCTACCTTTAGAAGTAGTAAACAAGGCCAACAGAATAAACTTTTGCCTAAAGATGTTTCCACTTAACCAACTGTGACATTTAGTCGGGAAAATGGAGTTTCTTGCAACGAGCAAATTATGTCATGCACAGGGTTTGACTCCATTTTTAAAATTATTTAAACTACAAACAAAAAAAACAGAAACATGCACTTATAGCTAAAAAATACTTATCAAAAATCAAATTCTCCTGGACTAAAGGCCTGCCTAAACTTCAAAACTTTACTAAACTACCTTAGGATTAAAACTCGGAAACAAAATGCACCGGTAAGATTTATACGGAATTTCATTTCGGATAAAAGATACAGGTCAATTAAAAGGTCGCATCGGGTCACGTGCCTCTAACCAATAATTGTCCACCTGTTGTAATGCATCGACAATCGATGTGCGACGATCGTCGAAGGTCAAAGCGAAGGCGACCGATGCAATCGCCTGCAGAAATAATAAATCTGCCGAATTTTACTTTACGTCGGCGGATTTTTCAGCATCACTTGGCATCGTTTATTAGTTGATTTGTTACGTATTGAATATCAAAATAAGGCGGCTGAGATAGATCGCCTTTTGGTCGGAATCGCAAAGCACCAACGGTATAATATTATTGTTAGTCTTGACCGTTCGCTCTTGCCTCCAGCGGTAACCATTTTCTTTTTAATTGTAGAAATATAATAATTTTATATAATTACTAAATAATATATTTTTTAAAATTACATTTAAGGCATTTTTCCGAGGTAGGCGGCGCCTACCTTGACTACCCTGACGAGCCGCCACTGCCTTAGTGGCCACTCCAGTCTTACCAGAATAGTTAATATAACTCATTTCAACCAATTTCCCATTTTCGAACGACATCCGGTCTTTGCACTACACGAGACCACCGTAGGTACATATAAGCGGTATTATGCAGAAAGGAAGACTTAATTTGGTCTTCTCTATAATGCCTTAATGCAATAAACGAAATATTAGCCGGGAACTGTAAGACATTTATGGGACAATCTATTTACTAACTTCCCTTTGTCTGCCGCCGGTCATATATGAACAAGGAAATAAACTACCTTTGAGCTTTGGGGTATAAGTAGAACTGACGATATGTAAAGTGTATTAGGACGATAAAGTAAAACCTGCATACTGAAAAATAGTCTCTTGTGTAACGTTACAGCTTAAATTATGACTGATTTCTTTTTTGGGTATCCAAAAATTTAGATTATATTTTTTTAGCCTAATTTACACCGCCAGGATCAATTAGGTCCGTAGACCAAATCAAGGACTTATTTTTCTTAGTATACAAGTGTTTACAACAACTTATGATACTATTACTCGAAAAGATAAACCCACGCGCATGAGATAAGCCTATCTCTCTCGCACGCCTGACGTCACTCGATGACAAATTTCCCCAGAAACAGCGAGTTTTAATATGGCGTTCCGATTTCCGTTTAGATGTTCGATGGATTTAGTGCATTGTTTTTTATTTTTGAAGCCAAACCCAGATTTTGTAACTTAGCGTAAGGAACTCGACCACATTTTTAACAATTTTAATGGGAGTCATTAAAGTTGACTAAAAATTATTTAAAATCGCAAATGGATTTAGCCAAATCTGTACTTTTGAAAATTCTAATGTTAAATAGAGATATTAAAAAAAAAAAAAATAAAGTAAGAAAAGAAAAAATGACGAAAATTATAAAATAGATTAATTCAATTTGGTTTTCTTGTGTAAATTTGTTAATTTTCTAAGTACTAATATATTCTTAAAAAAACAGAATTGTTAAACATTACAGTGTTATTTTCTTAACACCTCTACCCATAAGCAATATGAAAAATATAGACTCTCCTTTATAGGTAGGTATAAACGCATAAAACTCAATAAAAATTTTAAAATTGTCACAATCCTGTATATTAATCCTCCACTTTTGTTTTATTTTTTTTTGCAACATAACAAAATATGTACTGATATTTTTCTGCAGAAGTATTAGTCTAAAGTAGGTAACTAAATTTATTTAAATAAAAACCATAAATCATTTTTTTGCTATAAAGTGTTATTAGTTTATTATTAATTAACAAGCCTTTAGACTTTTCATATTGCATATGTTTAAATTAAAATACTTTTAATATTTATAATCGTTTGTTGTTCGTTTTTAAACCTTAATTAAGTCAAACGGGCATTTATATTATTTATTTTATACCTTATTTTTAAAGGCTTATTATCATAGCACGGATCCTAAATACCACATACAATTAAGAAAATATCTTACATGCTATTATAATAATCATAGAATATCTCATACACCAATATATAATAATTGCCAAAATACAATAACACTTTAAAAAAGGCTTTAAAACACTGCTTTCCCAACCGACAAGCAGAATTTTTGTCATCGAGTGATGTCATGCGCAACGTCGTACGAAATTGAATCGCCAAGTGGGTTTATCTTCTCGAGTAATAGTATCATGACAACAACTTAATTTGTGGAATAATTTAATACAGGTTTAACTCTAGTACCAAAATGAGAGCTTACCATATGATCAGTACCTAACCTTTACAAAAGGTGGGTGAACCATGAAAGGTCATCCTAACAAATAAACAGTTATTATTTTTTTATTTATTGAATAAATAAAACAAACAAATTATTAAGTAATACTTTGTTTTAAAATGTAGCTTACAAAACATTTTTTTATTGAAGAGTTAATCTTTAATTATTAAATTTAAGTTTTACTAAATTCTTTCAAACGGCCTTGAAGAACAGGGTTCCAAATAAGGCTGATATAATCAATGTCGTTTTACTTAAAACTAACGTTGTGATAGTCTAAATATCTAGTTCTACTTAAACTACGTAAAAAAATCTAATATAAATATTAAACATTAAATTCTTACAATAACATATTTGCTTTAAAAATACTCAGCAAATGTTACTTAAACACTATCGTAAAACTAAGAATGTATTAGTAAAAATGTCTTAAAAATAATTTTAATGAATATTCTATCGATAAAAGATAAATTTTTAATTGTTTTATAAGGGAAATAATAAAAAATAAAAAAATCGGCGAAAATGGCCTTATGGATCCATTTTTTTGTAAGGCCAAAATGTTTCTAAAAAAACCAAACAATTAAAATACCTATTACCCAAAAACAAACTTGAAGAACTCCAATAATATATCAACAAACACTTAAAGATTCATAACCAACCTAAAAGACAATTAAAAAAGAAAATCACTTTTGGCCATTTCTTTGAGCAGTCTCAAATAAACTAGGTACAAATTGACAAGCAATGAGTACGCCTCAATGACTCTGAATGATATCAATCAACTTGTATTTGATTAAAGCTTTGAGAGACTCATTCTGCCATGGTACGCTCTAAAGGTTCCATCAAAAGTGATGGTGGAATTAAACGTAAGGGTCAAGTATGTTTTATCAAAAGCACAAAAAAAAAAAAAAATATTCCCCTTTCTGCATTTCTCTTTACTTGTTTGCTTGATGGTTTTTACCAATAAAATCTGTAAATCTAGTCTTAACCTGTCAATTGTTAAACCGGGAGGTTCCTGACCATTTCTTAATAATTTAATCTATTTAATACCTAACAATATGAACCAATATCTTAAAATAAGCGTTCTTGAGTGTTGAGCCCACTGCTAGTGACAGGCAGTCGACTCAATAAAATCAAGACACACTAGTGCCTTTTTTTTTTTTCTCCATTGTCTCTTTTAATCAGACTCATAACGTTTAAATTATCTCTCAACAGAGCAATTTCGGTCAAACAATTTCAACAAAAAGGACTGTCGGGTGACTGCAGCTCCATCTAACGTGGCATTGGATGTAGCTCTAGCCAGCCGAAATATTCGCCATCTAGTCCTTTCATTCAAAAACATTCCTTGAGTGACAGACAAGGATTGTTCAATTTTAAGATTCTATAAAATTATAATTTAGATATATCGTACCGACTACTACAGGTTTCTTTAAATCACAGTCAATCCTTGGGTGAGAGACAAGGATTTTCTGACAAAAGGTTTTTGACAACCAAAAACCGATTCTCCGTTTCACACCGACCTCTGTGAGATAAGTAACGAACTTCCAATGGAATTTTTTCCAAAAAAAAACCGGGGAAAAAAAAGTTTAACATTAAAAAAGTAACTTCGCATAGGTCAGTTAAAAAATATCCACGCGTGGTGGTATAATAATCCTTTATTTTATTTTCATAAGAAAACAATGTAATAATAATTAGTCTCTAAATAATGTTAATTGTGCGTGCAAAAAACTAGCTCAAAAGTTCCATGCAGGATGTTGATTTTGTTAACATTTAACTTACTTTGCACACAAGTAAAATTTTAAAAAAATGGTTTTACTTTATTTCACTAAGATCTTGTACTTCTATTGTAGCCTAAGAAAAAGGAATAAACATTCCAGAAAGCTTTGGGGAGTAAAAAGAGTTTTTCTTTTTCCATTTAAAAAAACCCTCACAGACCGAACCCTCAAGATTTTAGGACTTGTTAGTTAACTAGTCGGTCAAGACTACCCTTTTCATTATATATATATATATATATATATATATATATATATATATATATATATATATATATATATATATATATATATATAGAAAATAATCTGAAACCAAGTAGTGGCAAAAGCAGTCAATTGAAAGGCCACTTTAAATAATTAACTCTTTTTTGAAAAAGTTAATTTCGAAAAACTTTTCCCATCATCAGGACAATTAAAAATAAAAGAAAATGATTCTTGTTAGTAAACCAACAAAAATAATTCCCTTTTCAAAGTTCTTAAATGTGATTGAAAACATGAAACAGGTTTAATAGCAATGAAGAACAAACTTCATTCACATTCCTCTTTAAACTACATTGACTTTAACTTAGTTTTTAGCACGTGGATCGTTGCCACCTGTTACTAACAACACTTTTACGGGGTGAAAGAAATATAACAAAAAGCAAAGGAATTTATAGTTAAAAACTTACAAAAACAAGTAGGTATGGTTTAAAACTTAACGACCAAGAGCGCTGTCATTAACAAAAGTAGTTTGATATAATGATTTTAAAAACTTTGGATTTTCCATTTTTTGCCTAGGCACCACACAGAGGCCTCGTTTGTGGGCCTGTGATTCCAAATTTTAAAAA
>JAHBCN010018377.1:0-17203 GCA_019359885.1 Listronotus oregonensis
TTTTATAAATTAATTAAACACAAATAAATATTTGTTTGAAAAAATGTTGTAATATTTGATTAGAATTAAGCCGTACAAGAGGTTCAAGTCCATTTTTTATGCAACACTGGGTTGTAAACAGACAGACAGAACTGAACAGACTCTCGTTAAAACATGTATATGACAAAAGCAAAATTGAGAAATGATTGACTTGATTGAGTGTAAATTCAATAAATGCGTAAACATACCACTTTTGACATTTATTTTACGCTCACAGAAATTCATCCACTGCTTAACTCCTTCGTCTTTTAATATATGAAAGTATTGTATATTTTATTTTTTCACTTTAGTTATGGCAATTTTTCACACTGCAACCCGGCATTTTTTGCTGCATTAAAATTGAGTTAACTTAATATAAATAAACAAAGCACAACATGGCGGATTTGGATAGGCGCTGTTAGAGAACGAATGTTGGTCACGCTCTTTCACTCACCCTGTTTCTTTACATCATGATTTTTACATTTATACTACCTACGTTGTTAAATTCCCTCCAAGTGCATATTTTTGGTCACGTACACCGGCATCCATAAAGTAATAAAAAGACATCAACATTGATTTTGCTTGCCGTTGAGATTTTAACATAAGCTAACTTTAACAGTTGTCTTGTTTGTAAATTAATAAAAAAATATATATGCTGTTTTATGTGTATTGTATATTTAAAGCAGTAGTTTTTTTAGAAACAGTGTACACTATTTTAGACTTTTTTTACGTAAGCGCTCTTATCGAAGGTAAATTTTAGAGCTAAGTGTACAAAAAGTGTAAAATGGTGTAAAATATTCCTGCATAACAAACAGACATAATTATAGGATTTTAAACTGTTTTTACTGATATTTATTATTTTTAAATAAATCTATATTCAATAAACAAACAGTCCCTTGTTTCATCTCACTGAAGTTATTAGAATATATACCAAGATTTGATGTCCATTATGTCGTTTCGTTTATTTGAAAAGCTGGGTCAAATTTTGTTTTCTATATTTTAAGAAACTTTCGAGTTCTTTGTCATTACCCCTGCCCATACAGTAAATCGCCAATAAATCGGAGCCAAACTTTTGCTCTAATTAGTGCAGTTTCAATTGCTGGACCTTTAAACCATTCGATATAAATATTTATTACCACTGGAGAGAGCCGATGAAACCATCGACATCCTGCACATAGTACTTATCATTAACTTGAAACTAGGAACTATAAAGGCACAGCTCCAACAGCTGCACCTGCATCGGTTAAACATACATACTAACTGAAATGTTGTGTACTAATTTACAAATCAAGACAATAAAGTGTTAGATCTGGAGCTGAGAGGGTTTTTGCATGTATCATAGGCCCCACGCCGAGGATTTGGGGGCTGATAGACAACATTATTCCCCACTTCGAATTCCCGGTATGACATCCATAAGATGTAGCTGTTAGGAGGGGTGAATTTTCAAACGTGTAATTAATATTCATGCCCTTGGATCATAGGCCCCACTTTGATTCTTGATTTATGTCGTCAAGAAGGTCGTTAAAGTCTGCGAACCCAATATGCCATGCCAATATGGCGTCACTTAAGGTCCGCCATACTGACCAAAAGGTGTGATTCTTTCACTATAGACATGGACCAAGGGCTCCACGCTGTTGTTTCGTGATCTTTGTTAACCATAAACTGTAGAACAAAGAATTCAAAACGCCATACTTTGGGGCACAATGGCCGCCATAATGAGCAACATGATAGCAAGTTCAAGTCCGCGAACTCATCACCTATGGGGTCACTACGCCAACGTGGCCGCATGATCATCAGGTCAATAACATGTATTTCTACCCGCAATGACCATAATTGAACGCCCCATTATGGGGGTCACTTGGCGATGCCCCAGGTATGGCGTTTTGAAATCTTTGTTCTACATATTGTTAACAATGATCACGAACACAGTGAGCCATGTCCATGTCCCACAGTGAAATTCACTTTCGGTCAGTATGGCGGACTAAGTACCCATGATTTATAGCACATTGAGTTCGCGGAGTTTGGCGACCTCCTTGACGACATAAAACAAGAATCAAGGTGGGGCCCATAATCCAAGGGCATGGATATTAATTACACGTTCGAAAATTCACCCCTCCATTAGGGATGCCATACCAAGAATTCAAAGTGGAAAATAACGATATCTATCAGCTCCCAAAGCCTCGGCGTGGGGCCTATGATACATGCAGAAACCAAGGAAGTTTAAAGGTGTATGGAAGCCCAATACTGTAGAACAAAATTGTCCAGGCGTGCAGGGCAGCGGGAATAGGGGGGTTTGCCCCGCGAATTTGCGCAATGAATAGTAGGTCAGGGCCGGATTTCCATAATTCTTTGTTACTATCTATAAAATTGACATCATCAAATGTCAAATTCCAACATTCACTGTTTTTTTTTTTGCACAAAATTGTTGGTTATTAAAGATACTACTATAGAATATTTAAAATTATTGTGTAATATTAGATTTTATATCATCTGATATAATATGGAAAGAATAGATGGCGCCACTTTACTGCCTTCTATTTAAATGGTCGATATTTTTGGAAGTTTTGTATTTTTACCAAAAATCTTTGTAAATAAATAAAAACACGATTTTTTAAAATAAATTTCGAACATTGTATGATAGTATTATGTACTTATCACCAATTTTGTGATAAAAGAAGGGCAAGATAGTGTAAATGAGTTTAATCTAATCCTAAGATTCTGGTTGTACATTAAAAAGAAAATTTTTATAACTGCTTTTTAGGCATATACTTTTCAGTAATAACAAACATTCATGAGACAGAATAACAGTGTTTAAAAATGTTTAGTAACCTTTGGTACCTGAGTATCCATTGTAACAGTATCCGTTAAATATTATGTGTGTACAGTATGTCGAGCTTAAAAAGTTGATAATGCAAGATTAAGAAACCAAAAATCTAATTTATTTTTAAACAAATGGTATTGTCCCGAAAGTTGCCTCCTCTCCGATTTTGATCAAATTTGGTATACAGGGGTATTTTGGAGCGCTGATTACAATATCTTTTCGGCAACGTTTCGTTTCCGAGATCTTCATCATTAAAGTTGAAAATTAAACTAACCTCATTTTCACTCTTTTCTCCCTTCTTTTTGTACACAATTCTTGATTTTTACACTAAAGTGGCACACAATATTTTATAAACACCTTTTAAAACCTTGTATTTTTATTTATTTTACATCTTTTTTCCATTAAATTGCCAACTTTTAAGTTCAAAGGCAGCAGCCATATTTGCTTAAAAAATAAAAGTGTAAAAAAGGCCAAAAATAAACATAAAAAAAAGTTTTTAAAAGGTGTTTGTGAAATATTGTGTGCCAATTTAGTGTAAAAATAAAGAATTTTGTGCAAAAAGAAGGAGGAATAGTGTAAATAAGGTTAGTTTGATTTTCAATTTTGATGATGAATATCTCAAAAACGAAACATTGCCGATTTTTTTTAGATTTGTAATCAGCGCCCCAAAAAACCGTACCAAAATTGTACTTCCTTTCATTCAATTGGAGGGACCTGTATATATTAAAATTTGCCTGGTCTGCCCAGTAATCAATAATTTTGATCCTTTAAAAGAGTGTACTAAATTATTAAATGAAATAAAAGTACCTAAATGTAAACCTTATTTCTTTTTAATAATTCACAGAAATACACAAACATTGTGGAAATTATCTAAAAGATAGTTAAGATTGCCTTACTTTTCTCACTAATATTTCCTATGAAATTTTCATTTTCTATTATTCATAATTGATATATTATTATTTATTCGGTTACCTAACGTTACGTCTTATAAGAAGCACCTAATTTAAATATAAAAAATACTTACCTAAAGTTAAAAAGACGAGTATGTTACCCTTACTCCGGCTCTCATAAAATTATAATGTGTTGGCTAACTTCACACTGATTTATCAGTGTGTAAGTAGGCAACACATTAAATTATTTCGTGGAATTTTGTTATTGCGCAGAATCGGCGGGGCCAACTCTGACAGTTATTTTCATACTGGGCTGGACATTTTTTGATCGAATGGGCCATAGCATTGGGCTTCCATACACCTTTAAACTTCCTTGGCAGAAACCCTCTCGGCTCCAGGTTTATGTAAAATAAAGCTGTTATTTAAATCATTACATCGTGTATGACCATCAAGGAAACGGTAAAACATTTTAGTTTTTTAAAAATATCACAAAAAGCGGTGAAATGCCCAAAATTGTTGGTTACATTTTATATACCTTAAATTTACATAACTAATACATTACGCTATGAATCACGCCGCTGTGTTCTCATACAACAAAATGCCCTACTTAAACTAAACACTCTGCCACCATCTGCAGTGTCACCATTTTGTTTGCACTCAATTATCTTCTCGCCTTGGGCGCCATTTTGTTTAAGCAATGCACCGACATTGTCGTTGTCAGAGTCTGATTTACCCATTGTGAGAATTTCGTCGAAATTTTGAGATTTTTTACGTTGATTCTCAGTTTTTTTGTCAGTTGAATGTGATTCCGGCGATTTTCTTAATTTTTCCTGGTGGTTTTCCTTTTCCGATGATCCGTGACCATTTTTTTGAAGTTCTAAAGTGTTGGGTCTTACTGGAATGTTGGGATCGGTGGTTGAATCCGTAACAGGTTCGGAGGTGTTTGGAGGCTTCGCTCTGGTGTCACTTGGTGATGGGTGTGGGGATTTATTTATTTCTACAACTACCTATAAAAAAACAAATATAATAATATATTTGGCCAAAAAAATATTAAAAGGAATATATTAGGTATTTTATTGGTAATATTTTACTTATCCAGCCCATGGCTGATTTTATTAAAATTTAGTATACGGTAGTTTTGGGGGTGCTTTTCACTTATTTTCACGATTATTTAATCACCAGTTTTATTAATAAGCACATTTAAAAATTTTATTTTTATATTTACAATCAACGAAATTGTTTAGGAATTTTTAGACAGATAAGTTGGTACAACTAAAAGGTGCCAAATTTATAATTTTAATTGTATTTACCAGCATTAAATGTAAAAAAAAACTAAAAAGATCTTTAATAGAGAAATTTTGTACAAGGTGCATTATGACAAGGGTGCATAAGGACTTTTGCACCTATAATGCAAGGTGTTTTTATTTAGAAGTAAACGTAAAAAAATATTTCCTTAATTTGGATTTGTTGATGAAGTATATATATGTTAAAAAGGTTATTGACAACATCTTTTTATTTTGAACACAAACAAAAAAAAATGCCTTTAATGTAAAATTTATTTTTACACAATGTAAATTTAAAAAGTAGGCGCTTTTCAATTGTTTCCCAAGTTGTAGCACTGCTTAAAAATCACTATATAATTTTGTTAAAAAATAACCCCTAAAGAGACGTAAAAATAAATGTTTTCTAAAAGATAATAAATGTTTTACCATAGAATCTTTCACTTTTGGAGTAACTCATTTTAAAAAGGAGGAATTTTAGAAAGGTTTGTGCAGTTGTAAACTTAGGTCCAAATGGTGCTTTTTAACTTAAAAACTAAAAGTTTTCAATAAAATTTGACTTTAGATTTGTAGCGCCACACAAAAAACCTTTCAGATTTAGTAAATTACCATAAATACCATCCTACCTACCACGATAAGTTATGACGTTTTTACATACCTAGGATTTTTGTAGTATTTGAGGTATGTTATGAGACTTATATCGCAATAGTAAACTATCAAAAATGGTTTATATTTTCTCAAGATTAAATTCCGTTCACGAACGGCATAAAATACTACATCTGAAGGGAGACATTAGCTAATCGTAATTTTTATATTGATTTTTTTTGTACAAATAGTAATTGCGAATAGTTGACAGGATGAACGGACTTTGTAGAAAAAACAAATGTCTACTTGATGAATAACGTTTGTATCCATGGTATGGAGCACGTATCAGCAGTTAGAATAAAAAAATGGATAAATCTCATAAAGGTGTTAAATATGCGTTTTCTAAATAATCTAATTATTCTAAATAACAATTATGAAAAAATATGTCATATGACTAAACCCATTTGTTAGAAAATAATTTAAGTTGAGAGACATAAATACAACAGGTACGATAACATTGTGCATTTTTACAAGTTGGTTCAAATGCTTCGCGTTAAAACGCAAAAAAAAACAATTTACTTGTGTACCTAGGTAAGTTTTGTCAAAAATTTAATAACAAATTAGGTAATTTTAAATAATAAGGTAATCCTTAATAAGGTTTTTAGACATTAACTAATTAACTGTTAAAAATGTCATCCTTCCACAGTTTGACAATGGGTTATTTTATAATAAAATTTTTGGATGACGTTTTGCTACATTTCTGAATTATAAGATGCGCGTTCTGGGATAATTTTTCCTCTTAATTCGTTCAGATCTACGGGTTTTGTCACAAACATTTTATTTTTCAGGTGTCTCCAGAGAGAATAATCAAGGGGCGTTAAGTCTGGCAAACTAGCGGGCCATTCTATGGGGCCTCTTTACCCTATACAGCGAGCGGTTAGAAAATCTGTTAGATAAATAACCTCTTACAGCTTACCCAAAATAAGGAGAAGCTTCAGCCTGCTGAAACCAGGTATATCGTTATAGTGGGCCTACTGCATTGGTTATTGCTGGTGCAATTTGATTTTGCAGCAATTGAAGAAACATTTTGACCATCAAATTCCTCTCTATAAAGAAAGGCCTCACCTGCTGCCAATAATGCCGGTCCAAACATTCACTTCTGGGAGTGTTGGGTATGTGTTTCTCTCATCCAGTGTGGGTTCGGATCAGACCAGTAACGACAATTATGTTGATTGACAGATCTATTTAACATGAATGTAACCTCATCCAAAAAAAACTATTTGATTAAAACAAAAAGATTTTTTCCCTTTTTCCATCATTATTTTACAAAATTCCATTCTACGATCAAAATTTTCTTCTGATAATTGTAAACAAGAGTTATTTTATAGGGGTGAAAATTACTTACTAAAATATTATTAACTAATTTAAAACATGCATCTACTTGAGTAGCAGCTTTTCTTAACGACAAATGCGGATTCTAAACAAAATTAAGTAAAATCTTTAATTTTTTGTCATCACCAGTTGCCGATTTTCGTCTTTCGGATCGCACTTTATTTCTGCAACACCCGGTTTCCTCGAATCTTTAAAGTGTTCTCACAACTGTAGATTTTGATACAGGCTGTCGGTTTAGAAAAGTAGTATTGAATAATTCCTTTGTTTTGCCCACTGATCTTTGTTGGTCTTCTAAATATCTGATCATTAGTAAAGTTTTACGTTCCCTTTTGCTAAGAGACATTTTTAGAGTTTACTTTAAAAGTGACGCAAAAAAATTCTAGTACTAGCTTGTAAAAAAGCAAAATGCAGGTAATATCGTACCTATTGCATTTATGTTCAATAACTCAAATTATTTCTCAAACCAATGAGTTTAGTCCTATAATATGTTTCATATTTGTTATTTAGAATTTTTAAGAAATCAGAATGCTATTAAAATAGTGTCTTTCGTTAAAAAAAAAAAAATTATTTACCACGTCTTTGTGAGCTATCCTATATAATTGCAGGTCTTTCAATTTTGTACTTTTCATAAGGACCTATTTCTTTTATACAAAAAGTTTTTTCTATTCGGCGCAGTTTTTGAAATAATTGACTGATCCGGGACTTTTTACACACTCTGTATAATGGTCGTTGATCAATTATGAAAATTCACTTCTTATTAAATTAAAAAAAAAGAATTAAAAAACACAAAAATATATTGAAAAAAAAAATCTGGGAATGCTTATACTATTAATAACAGCTTTGTTATAATTTAAAATACCTACTTTTATAGGAAAATATTTTAAGTGGTTTAAGGAAAACATACCCATACGACTTTTAAAGTCATCCTGTATAATTGGAGGTCTCCCAGGTTTAAACATTTCATTAGGATCTTTTTCTTCTATACAAAAAATAAGTTTTTTATTGTTCGCCGTTTTTAAAATAATTAACTGATCCGGGACTTATCACACACTCTGTATAATGGTCGTTAATTAATTATAAAAATCTAATTTTTAATAAATTTAAACAAATATTTTAAATAATACTAAAATATATCAAAAAAATTGGGCATGCTATGTACTATTAATAACTGCTTTGTTATAATTTAATATACCTACTTTCATAAGAGAATGTTTTAATTTTAAGTGACTTGGAAAAAAAATGCCTATACGACTCCTTAAGCCATTTTGTATAATTACAGGTCTCTGAAGTCAACGTTTAAACATTTTTTAGCACCTTTTTCTTTTATACAAAAAGTTTTTTTATTGTGCGCCGTTTGTTTAATAATTGACTGATTCGGGATTATTTACGTACTGTATTATGGTCGTTGATCAGTTATTAAAATCTACTTTTTGTTAAATTTAAATAATTATTAAAAAAAACCCTAAATTAAACTACATACTACCTTTGTAGGCAGGCTGCTTTACATTCTAGAGATTAGAGGGATAAAGGGGACTATAAAAGAGGAACAGGTGGGCAAGTTTTTTAATCCATCGGTAAAAAGTACGCTGAATTTATGCGCTGAACGTCAAGTGGCGTCATGAGAACTTCTAATGGAACAAATTAAAACGAAATGTTTAAAAAAGCTCGCTATTTGTTCTGCAACTGTCAATGCTCAGTTGATTGTTGTGTTTTTCTTTCGTATTTGTTTAAATTTTTTTACTCAAGTATTTTATAATAACGCTTTAATGGAATCCATCGGACTCTCCAGCGGTAGTTTAAAAACGGTTTGATAAATCAGCGCTTAATGCGCTGGATCCATCGATGCAATTAAAAACTTGCCTGGTCTCTTACAGTTTCTCGGTGGGCAAGAATATCAGACCTACTGAATTTACACACAAAATTTCGGAAGAGTTTGATTACAAAAATTGTGACACGAGAATTTTATACAGGGTGTTACAGAATGTTGTGGGGAAAATTTGAGGGTAGATTCTACACCTAAAAATATGAAAAAAAGTTCATATAAACATGGATCCGGAAATGCTTCGTTTTTATGATACGGGGTGTTTAAAGTTTTTCGTCCTTTATAGTTTATTTCATATTTCTCGAAAACCCGTGGGTATATTAAGATGAGTTTTGACGATTTACAGCATGCACTGAAGCAGAGGAAAGCCATTTTCAGCATTTGATCTAAAGTTAAAATCGAATACATTCTTCCTGAACAATTAGTTCAAATAAAATAATAAAATAATAAATAAATCGGGGAACAGCTTAGCGTCTTTTATTTTTATTTGAAAACAGGGTCCAAACGAAAAAGTCCCAGAGGTACTTTTAAAGCAGAATTAAACGGGCAAGAGACAATAAATAAAAATAAAATTTTTTGCGAAAACCAGTGGCGTACAGTTTCTTTTCGCTAAAAATAAGGACTTCCCGGCACGAACGCCACTGATGTAAGTGCCTTAAAAAAAAATTTGTACATGTAAATGTGACCATAATTGTACATTTCGTGAGAAAACTCATCTCATTATCTTTGGGTTTTCGAGAAATGTGAAATAAATTAAAAGGGACAAAAAATTTTTAAACACCTCTATCATACAAACGAACATTTTGGGACCCATGTGTATATAAACTTTTTTCATTTTTTTATGTAGAATTTTTAAATTTTCCTCACAACATTCTGAAAACCCCCTTATATTGATTATGGGAAAAATACAATATAATAGTTGTGTGCAAAAATTTATTCTAAATAATTTTTGAAGTATTCAGACAAAAATAATAAGCATTTCCTAACAAAAAGTCTTTGGGGAACAATTTGAATTTAAAAAAAACTACCTACTTTTTTAATACTGGCAGGTAAATGATTAAACATTTTTTTTTAAATTAAATTATTATTTTTTTTTTTTCATTAAAAAAAAGGGGATTTAAAAAGAAAAGTTGAAATTTTGTCTGGTATTCTAAAGAATTCTTAGTATTTTTTTCCCAATTTTTTTTGTATTTTAAAAGATACTGTTTCTAAATATAGAAAAAATTTGGTTTTAATTTTTTTTTTGATTTACTTTATAGATATATCGAACTGTTTTTTTGATAAAAACACTGAATATAATAAATACTCATAAGTAGTATTTTTAAAAAACAAATATCATATCTTCTTTTATCTATCTATCTCTCTATTGTAGTATTGGTAATTTCCCCTTGCTGGGGCCACGAGCACGAGACCTAAGCCCATTATGCTCCACCCCAAACCCCTTTAAACATACACAGGTTCCGTAAACCCTTACTGCCCCTTATGTATGCATTCCTTTTTCACTAATTTGGGGCTGTCGTTTTGTTACTGAGCCTAAATTTCTCCAGTAATGCGAGTCCTTTAGTGGTGGGAAACTTATGTCATTTAGGTCCAGCCATGCAGACATTTCCCCCTGGCGTGCCCTAGTGCTGGGCAAAACTCTAAACATGTATGGCGTCCTCTTCCCCCTTCCCCCCATGACATGCTTTCGCTTTTTCCCATCTTGTTGAGATAGTGTCTTATGTTTATCGGTAGGTCCTTCCAAGTTCTTCCCCAAAAACCTTTGATTGGCTTTTTTTCTTTTTCCATTCTCATAGAACCGTTTTCTATCCCTGTTTCTTCTCTTAATTCCTGTTGTAAAAATTCCCCCGGGCCATTTTCCTCAGCTCCCAAATTGGCGAGTTTTGCCATTTTATTCCCGGGTCCCTTTGTGTCCAGGGACCCATTCAGGGTGACTCTGGCGGTTTTCGTTAGTTTATTAATTGCTTATCGACATCTATTCGTAAGTTCTGATCTGTACGTATTTGATAGCGCCCCCCTCCCCCTTACTGTCAGTACATATATTTATTTTATTTTCCCCCGTATCTTCTATTAAAGGGAGTATTCTATGACTTTGGTTTTGCTTTATTGCCATAACCCCCCTGAAATCGGTTGCATATTTTCCCCTTGTTCGAAGCCTATGCGGCCTCCCCTTTTCCCCGAACCATCTGTATAGATAATTGTTCCTTCGCGGTGTCCCCCAAGGGTTTTTGAGCCCAGTCATCCTCCGATGCCATTAATGGATTACTTATATCATATCTTATAATCAATTCAATTAAAGCAAAAAAATAGATTTTAAAAGGAAATTTTCCTAATACATGACAGATACTGTGAAATAATGATTGATAAAAATTTACAATAAATTTTCTTATTTCTTTAAAATTCATTTAATATTGACATAAATTCCCAAAAAAATTAGTACATAAATAGGATTTTTTAATTTTATCATTCAGAATAATTTTTTTAAGTACTTTAAATGTTAAAATATTAGTTTTAGTTATATTAAAGGAAAAAAAGTTAGAGATACAAATGATTTGATTTTAAAATATCATTTTCAATTACATCACATAAAAAAATGTATTTCTGTTATTTAATAAAATAAACATTAAATATTTTGTTTTTTACTTAAAACCCAAAACAAAAATTTATTTTTTTGCCATGTTACAACCCTACCCAAAACATTTTAAAATGTTTTAAATCCTTTTTCCCTTTTTTCACGTTCCATCCTTCTCCGGTTTTATCTCTTTGTCTGTGTTCCGCTGTATTTGCGGAGGTTGACTACCTCCCCGGCTCAGTTTCGACCGTTCTAACTCTCGTCAGGGTTTCCCGTCAAGTCTCTGCATGTATGCATAAGGGTAAAGGGAGTTTAAGGCTCATCTCCGCCCATAACACTTAAGGAGTTTTACAAAAAGAAATAAATATTTTGAGGAAAGTTATAAAAGAGATGGGATGAAATGTTTCCCCCCAACCCATAGAGGGCGCGAGTTGCCGTCTATGAACACATATTAAAATAGCATTATGCTTTGCTATTTATTTAAAGTTTAGAGGGGGGCGTGAAGTGGTTTATATTTTATAGTTGATTAAAGTTATAAATTTCATTTTGTAAGTATGGAAAAAATTAGATGCAGTGCAGTTATAATTATTTCGATAAAAGGTTTACCTCCAACAGATATTAAAAAAAAATTTTAAAAAAAAAGTTTTACAGAATTCTCACTTGGGGGCAAATTTTTTAATTAAGCTTTAATGTATGTTTTAAGGTTTAAAAAAGATATGTTTCGTCCAGCGGGGGCAAAACCGATTCCAATCCTCGGCAATGACATATTGTTCCGGGGGGAAGGAAAAAGATGCCCTTCCAACAGGATCATTAAATTTATTAAAAGTCTGGACTTGGTGGGAAAATAAAAAAGGGTGTGAGCCCCAATAGCCATCGGTCGCGGTGGAAGGGTGTTATACCCCTCCTTTAAACCAACCCAACCCCAAACCCCCCCCCCCCTCCGGGGGCCCCGTTTGACCCCTATAAAATTTTCAAGTTAATCAGACTTTTTAAAATAGGTGAAAATTACGTTGAAAGATTCCGTTAAATACATACATGTGTAGTAAAAATAGCACTGGTTGCTGTTGAATTTTAGGTACCAAAAAAGCTTTGTAAACTGATTTAAGTCCCTAACAATGTTTTTACCATTAAATATAGCAAATAAATATTTAATCTTACTTTAACATTACCTTGTAATGGTTATGCAAATATCAAACCCAATAAATCCATTATTTTATAGATTAAATTTTTTACGAAAATTCTGATAAATTTCCCTTTGTTTACTTAATATCGATATCCTTATTATAACGAGCAATTCAACTAACAATATCGCTGAAATTGCAATCTCTATTATTCCGTCCTAATAGGATTATTTTCTTTAAAGATCCAGAAAAATGTTTTCTGGAAATTATTAATTTGCCGCTATTTTCTAGATGAATTATTTCCTATAGATATTTTTGTATTTATTCTCGTTTGGTCAAATTAAACATAAATAAAAAAAAAATTTTTTATCAATTTTTTGAATTTAAAATTCTATTTAAAAAAAATATTAAATTGCTTTGGGGGAAAAAATTTGTTTCTAACATCATTAGCAATCAGGTTACCCCAAAAGTTGCTAAAGGAAGCAATGGGCAATATGCTAACTGTTTGTTTGTCTCTGTCATCAATGGTTCAAAAATCGTTTCCTTCCCCTTTTGGGTTTTTTTTTTGCCCCTTTGGACGTGGGGAAAAAACAATCTTTTTTTAAAAAATTTTTTTAAACGGTGCAAAAAATTAAAAATGACGCCTTTGGGCCTAGGACACTTTAAAATGACCGTCGGAATGGAGAAAAACTAAGGAAATTTATTTAGATAAGATATTGACCTACATTAAATAAAACCCACATTCTACATTTCTATAAACTACAAAAAGCAACCTTGCCGCTCCCAAGTTTTGATCGTCTCGATCAAGAATCTTCTCGGTCTTGATAGCGGCACAGCCGTTCTAGATCGACTACTTAAATCGTTGCCGTGGGCTCTTCAAAATTCGCTACACCACATCTTAAGCCTGGTCACTACTCTATATGGTCCCTTCATGATTTCTGCATTTCAGTGGACGCCTCTTGGTTCTTTTGGATTGTATAACCAAACTTTTTCACCGACCAGAAATCCCTGATGCTTTCAAGTTATAGCGGGACTTTATTTGGTCACTATCTTTTTCTATCTTATTACGAACTCCTTTGATTATTTCATGCAGCTGTTTACCGAGCTGTTTTACATTATCTTCTGCTGGTTTTTTATTGGTAGATGGTCGTCCAGTAAGCAAGTCAACTTAAAGAAATAATTCCGCTTAAAAAAAAATTACAGGTGACGTTCTATTTGTTTCATGAACTGCGGAGCGATAGGCTAATAAAAGCGGCTGTATACAGTTGTCCCAGTTACTATGTTGGTTATTTACCTTAATATTCAGGTAGTTATTAAGAGTTGTGTTAAATCTCTTAACCATTCCATCTGACTGGTGCAAAATTATCCTGTGTTGTTGCCGTTCTTCGGTAAGAAACATTTTTGTGACAGCTGGACGGTTTATTAGTTAAGAATATTTGATTTTTCTACTGAGAGTTGGTTGCTATCCAGCCAATCCTATGTTAAATTGATTAACTTCCCAACAAAGCACCATCTTGTTCAGGGGTAAAGGTTGGACCAATTCTTCTTTTTACCTTTCTTGCTTAAACGATGTTTAATTTTCAAGGTAGTTTTCCTATTTCTATGTTATAACTTCGTGTTCAGTCTACCAGTCACAATAAACTTTTTATAAAATATTTTAACGGAAAATTTTCAGTTTAACCTGTTGGTATAATTGCTTTTAGTAAAATACTTAAATCTTGAAAATCCAATGCAATACACAGGACACTGTTTTCGCAGATATTCTGCAACATTGCTTGCAGAATTAGGAGCAGACATACTAACGTTAAAACGCCATGGAGGATGGAAATCGTCAACTTTGGCTACATTAAAGAATCAATTTAAAAAAAAAACTAAAATAGCAAGTCAAATTCTGGAAGATGAACCACCCGTACTGAAAACTTTACCACAATTCGGAAAAGAGTTTTGAGTAAAAAACACACAAGCAGAAATAATAACAAAATTTAAAACAATATTGGAAGTGAAGTTTCTTCAATAATTACTATAGCATACACAATTGCTCTAATTGCACTATAAGAATTAAAATTATCTTAAAAAAGTAAATAAATAGTTTTGTTGTTTAAGTGTTAATTTAAGTTTTTCATGTTATTGTTATTAAGCGAATAATTTATGTTTTTACTGAAAAATAGTCTCTTAAATAATCTTGAATAAAAATCAAAATAAAAAAATAATAACTTGATCGTAGAAAAAATTGTGTGCAACATGTGCAAAAAGAATCTTTGCATCGTTCAAAAAAGATGTACAGTGACGGCCATTAAATCTTGGGCAAAAAATTGTCAAATCGCTCTTTTTTATCTTGTTTCACTTTTAATTACTATAAATAAAGCAAAAGAAAATATTTCAATCTTATAAAAACTAACAAATTATTAAATGAATTAACAATTTAATAAATTCGAACAAACTTAAATATCCTTCCAAACAAATTTAATGTTTTATTGCGGCCCCGTTTTTTTCTAAGACAGAGTTTAGCCTTCCAGGCATCGAATGGGCCAAAGCTCGGGCGTAGTCCAGATTTCCTTGTTACTCATTCCACGCCTCTAAAATTTTATCTTTAAGTTCTTTTACATTTTGCGGCCTAAACTCATTTTCCCTATTTATTTTTAACTAATAGGCCCCAAACATTATCCATAAAATTTAAATCCGGACTACGTGCGGGCCACGGTAAAACCCTGATACGCTGCTCTCCATTCATCGACTTGCCGGGCTGTATGAACGGGACACTTATCTTGCTGAAAGATAAAATTTCTGTCCGGAAATCCATCCAGTACAGAAGGAGGCATGATATTCTGTAGTAGATCTAAATATACCTCCGCATTGAACCTTCCTTCGATAAAATAACATACACCAAGTCCTTGTGCACTCAGCCACTCCCAAACATTTACTGAAAATCGCCCACTACTTCTGTCCTTTTGGGTATATTTTTCATCAAATCGTTTTTAAGGCCTGTATACATTAAGTATTCCATTATAGCACGACTAAAACACTTTTTCATCGGTGAATATTATATTTTCCCAAAAAATTGGAGGTTTCCAAGTAAAATTTTAGAGCTAATCCAATGCGTTGTTTTTTATTTGCATTTGTTAAAAACGGTTTTAAGGCTGCCGGGTGGCAGCGCAATTCGGATATTTGCCCTATTCTTCGCCGTACAGTTCTAACCGATGCTGGGAAATTGCTTTCCGTTTTTGCTGTAACTACAGATTTAAATGGTTGGTTTCTCAAAACATTAACTAAATTATGGTCTTGTTCTTGATTCGATAGTTTGGGGCGACCACTTCCAGCTCGTCTCTCAAAGGAGTGTGTTTCCGGCCATTTTTTTAAACAAAATGATTAGTACTCTTTGGGTAGTTAAGCTCTTCCGCCATATCCCTTTCTGGCCAACCTCTCTGCTCAATATAATAAATAATTATTACATTTTGATCCAAAGTTAAGTTTGGCTTTAAAAAAAAAAATTCTACGAGCGTGGAAAGTTCACTTTTCCGCACGCATTTGGTAAATTTTTAACTTTCCGCACGGCGGGGAAAAAGTAAATTTTTCGCACAGGGGAAAAAAATACTTAAAATCTTACGGAAGCAAGATTTATATGTATTTTAGTAATTGTGGTTTTTTCATGCAATATCAAGCATTTCAAGTTTTAGTTTATTCTCTTTTTTGTTTGTTACTTTGTAATTTTCAATTTTCCTTCACAAAAAAAAATTTTTTTAAATTTCCCTTTTAATAATAATAAATGATTTGACAAGTCAAGCAACAATATGTAATCTTGGTGGGTTTTTAAAACATGTAGATTTTTTCTTCGTTTCCATATGAAAAGCAATTGCACAAATGAATTTCAATACAAAAAAGCATTTTTAAAAAAAAGGCTTAATATTTTTTTTAAATTTAAAAAAAAACCGAAAAATATATTTGATGAGGAGCTACCAGATTCCATCCTGGATGCAGCAAATACCGTAAGTTTGAATTTATTACCAGCAAAATCTCGTGAAAAAAAGAGAATCAAAATTTTATTTGAAAACTTCTCCCCAAGGGGGCAAAAGTATTAAAGAAGAGTGTTCTTGGCCTATTTTGGATTTGCAAAAAAATTTTAAAACCCAATACTTTATGGGAGATTATGTTAAAATGTGTCCTCAAAGTAAAAGGAACCTTATTTAAGTTTATATTTCCAGCTAACATCACTACTTAAACACCAAACGTGGGATACCGGCAAAAAAAACAAAAAATTTCAGCAAAGAAGAAGTTTCAAGATTCATGAAAGAACACCCAATAATATTTACCTTTTAATAAAAGGCCAATTTTTTGGGTTGCCGGGGTTTTAAGAGAGATGAACTTCAAAAATAATGATTGATGACATACAGGATAATGAAAATTTTATAGGGGGAAAATTCCGACAGTAAAAATAACATTTGAATCTTTTTAGTGTCCGATGAAACAAATAACGGACTTTATCTGCAATTGTACGTAAATATGCAAATTTGCGAAAACACATACCCCACCAGACTTTTTTTTCCCGTATCCAGGAGCATATACGAATTGTGGAAAAAAATTATAGGTAAAATCCTTCGAAATTGCTGCATACCTAAAATTAAAAAAAACCGAAAAGGTAATGGACATAGTTTTCGTCGATCCTCTGCGACTATTTAGATTCTGGAAAGGGAAATTTCCCGCAACA
>JAHBCN010018378.1:0-17155 GCA_019359885.1 Listronotus oregonensis
TTTTATTCAAGTTTTTAAAAATTACCTTTGAATTTTGTGTTCTATTATTAAATGGTTTTGATTGTTTGGCTAAACCTTTGTATTAAAAACTTGTCAAAGTATAACATAAGATTTGAAATCACTCAAGACATTGACATTGACAGGACAAAGATTAATTGGCATGCTCAGCTAAGACGAAGGTAAAAATTTTACCATTTCTATGAAGGTAAAGTGCTCTTTTTTACCCCTATTCAGGGGTTGAAAAAGGTATTTTCTAAGAAGGTAGTAGAAATAATACATTATCAACATTTTATTTTTGGAAAACCTAATTCTGTCCATTAAAGAAAACTGGTAAAATAATTTTCGCAAAAGTTCCCTCGCCATAGCAAAAACGTAAATTTAAAAAAGAACCAACTTTTCATCATTTTCAATTAGTTTTATTTTTATATATACAGAAATATATGGGATGTAAAAGTTTAATTTTTACCTGTTATTTTCTCAGACCTTGGATTATTACCGGAAATTTTTGCAAGTAAATTTTTTTTTAAATTATGCCGAGTTGCGAGGTGAAAAGGAAAAATTTTCTTTAAAAAATTGTGTAAGAGGAAAAATTCCGGTGATTAATTCAAGATCGTGAGAAATTTGGTAAGAAAATTTCACACTTGAACAAAACTATTACAAAGGTTTGCTTGGAAAATATACAACCTTGATATAAAAGGAAAATTTCCAATGTTTGCAGATGATACAATTATTTTATGGAATAACAAAAATACAAATTATTTGTAAAATGTAATTAAAAATGATATTTTAAAAATCAAATCATGGTGTAACTCTAACTTGCTTTCTTTTAATATAAGTCAAACTAATATATTAACAAATAAAGGTGTACTCAGTAATATATTTTAGAATGATGGAACTATAAAATCCTCTTAATGTACTAAATTTTTAGGAATGTATGTCGATGTTAAACTAAATTTTAAAAAACATAGAGGAAAAATTTGTAGCAAAGTTGCATCTAATTTTTATGCTATCAATCAGAATACAATTTTTTTTACTACTTTTTATTCAAGTTTTTAAAAATTATCTTTGAATTTTGTGTTCTATTATTAAATTTTGGTTTTGATTGTTGGGATAAACCCCTGTATTAAAAACTTGTCAAAGTATAACGATTTGAAATCACTTAAGACATTGACAAGTCACAATTTAATTGGCAGGCTCGGCTGGAACAGGAAGGTAAAAATTTTACTTTTCCGAGGAGGTAAAGTGCTGTTTTCTTCCCTTATTCAGGGGTCAAATACGGCATTTTCTAAGAATATAGTAGAAAAACATTAATAATTTTCTTCTCCGTGTTAATAAAATTAGATTTATTTAAAAAAAATAATTATAATTTCTTGGCTTGAAGATGACATACTTAAGCAACTTATAGTTATTATACTTATCAGGCCCAAGGCCGATTTTATTGAAATTTAGTATACAGGATTTATTTGGTGCGCTAGTTACAAATCTGAAGTCAAATTTTGTCGGATACTTCTAGTTTTTAAGTTATTACACCCTTCTCCAGCAGTGTTTCTAGACGTCAAGAGAGCTTTTGATAGTGGACTTTTTTTTAAGTTGCACGCTCTTTAAATTTCGGTAAGCTGATTTGGTTTATAAAAAACTTTCTGGAAAATAGAAAACTAGCAGTAAAAATAAATACAGCAATATCAGAAGAATTTACTCCACAGCAGGGATCAGCTATATCTATATATATATATATCCATATATCACTTATATCTCCATTATTGTACAACTTGTTTTGTTATAATCTAAAACCATCACCAAACCAGCAAGATTCTTATCTTTTACAATTTCCAGATGATACAGCCATCATCGCACATGGAAACACCCTTTAAAAACAATAGTCAATCTGAAATACTAGCTACACTTTTATGGTTTAAAAAATGGCGGCTACAAGTTAATCCAAAAAAAAACACAGTTTTAAATTTTTAATCACAAACTTATTGAACATTCCCCAAAAATTAAGATAGAAAGTGCAAATATCTCACCATCCCACACAGCTACATACTTGGGAATAGAAATAGACTCTAAGCTAAATTTGAACCATCATATAAAAAAATCATACAAGATAAAACACTTCAGAGCTCTTACATTCAAGAACCAGGGAATAACAACCAGCGGTACAGATCTACAAAACTATATGTCGTCCTGTAATCGAATGTAGACATATTTTGTTAGTAAATGCATTAAATTCAGCCTGGAAAAACCTCACCACAGCCGAGACCACGGCTCTAAGAATTTTGACCAAAATAAGACATCCCAACAACCCTCTTCATAACCCATCCAACAACTACCTCTACGAGAAAACCAAGGTACAGCCAATCCGCCAAAGATGCCTATCTCTGACCAACAAATTTAAGACCCAACCACACAACATCCAGCTTATAACACCGCTCTGTAAAGTAAGAAATCCAGAGACTAGATCTAAATCCATACATCCAGAGAAAACGATTTGGGAATGGTCGTGTGAATAACAATAAGGACATTCTGATATTTACTAGTTTTAATTTATTGTTTTTTTTTTTGCTTCAAACATATGTTTTGTTGTTTTTGTTAATGTCTGTTTAGAATATGATAAATATGATAAAACACAAATTGTAAATATTATAGGCTGAAGGACCTCGGGCGATGGCCTTTTGGGTGATACCAATAAAGTACTTATAAATAAATAAATACACCCTTCTCTCATTTAACCTCGAAAACGCACAAACTTTTCTAAAATTCCTCCTTCTTGAAATCTGTCACAGACAAACTGAATTATTTTATGGTAAAACTTTTATTATTTATTAGAATACATCTATTTTTACGTTTTTTATTCGTTATTTATAACAAAAAACACCACCAAAAAAATAGTTTTACTTACTACTATCTGGGGATTTTTAGGCCTTGGTACAACTTGGAAAACAATATTGAAAAGCGCTTACTTTTTAAATTTTAATTGTGTAAAAATGAAGGGTTACATTAACTGCTTTTATTTTGTTTGTGTTTAAAAAAGAACATGTTGTCAATTACCTATTTAATATATACCTCATCAACAAATCCAAATTCAGGGAAATGCGCGCCTGCCTCACTTGTATTAATATCTAACTTCTAAAGAAAAACAATGTGCAATATAACTGCAGGAGTCCTTATGCACCCTCATCATAATGCACCTTTTACAAAAGATTAAAATAATGCTTTTACTTGAGTTTAATGCTTTTTATATAATTTTCCAATTTCTCTATTTTTTTAGATTTAATGGTGGTAAAACAATTTCAATTTTAAATATGTCGCCTTTTCAGTTTCACCAACTTATCTGTCTAGAAATCCCTGGATAATTTCGTTGATTGATTTTAAATATAAAAATACATTTTTTAATGTTTTTTGGGAAAACAAATTAATAAATAATGGGGGTAATTACTTTATTCTGTAAAATAAAAAGTGTTCCACCATAAAATCATTTAGTTTGGCTATGATCGGGTTCGAGAAGAAGGAATTTTAGGAAAGTTTGCGAATTTTTGAGGTGTAACTTAAAAGCTTCTAGCTTCTGACAAAATTTGACCTCAGATTATGATCAGCGCCCCAAAAAACCCCTGTATTCTAAATTTTAATAAAATCGGTCGTGGGCCGGATAAGTAAAAAATTACCTAAAATTTAACTGCACAGTCGAGATCAGCATAAATTCTCTAAAACTTTCCCCATTTAAACATTTCTTATTCTTGTATACTAACCAAGAAAACAATTCATGTAGGCCGAATGTGGGACACACTGTATATGTTAAAATGTTAGATTTTTTTTATTACCTTACTTCTTATTTTACTGTTTAGAGTAGTATGGCAACAACGAACGGGTCGAGCTGTGGCAATAGTCAAAACCAAAATATCAAAAAGAATAAATGTAACCAAGTGCTACAAAGAACGTGGGACCATCTGGAAGACGTCGAAGCTCCTGGAACTCCTAAGACACCTAGAACATCTACCACCCCAGGTAAATCTATTTTAAGATGGCAGCATAAAGGAGGTCAATTCTCCAGTCTTTACCTGATTCCTTAGACTAAACTTGTTGCATCATCAGGGTATAGTGTAATGAGTATATAGCAGGCGGACATTCTTGTAAAATAGTTTATAATTAGTTTTAATTATTATATGCTTCCAAAAATTTCTAGCTTGGCGAAAAAGTGGTTAATGATTTTTTAACAGATTTTAAATTACAATTTCTTTCATAAGAAATCGCTAATATGATAGTCGAATTTAGGCTTTGAACCAGTTATAACCAAGGAAGTTTAAAGGTGTATGGAAGCCCAATACTGTAGAACAAAATTGTCCAGGCGTGCAGGGCAGCGGGAATAGGGGGATTGGCCCCGCGGAGTTTGGGCAATGAATAGTAGGTCAGAGCCGGACTTCCATAATTCTTTGTTACTATCTATAAAGTTGACATCATCAAATGTCAAATTCAAGCATTTACTGTTTTTTTTATTTTTTGCACAAAATTGTTGGTTATTAAACGATACTATCATGGAATATTTAAAATTATTGTGTAATATTGGATTTTATATCATCTGATATAATATGGAAAGAATAGATTGCGCCACTTTACAGCTTTCTATTTAAATGGTCGATATTTTTGGGAGTTTTGTATTTTTACCAAAAATCTTAGTAAATAAATAAAAACACGATTTTTTAAAAATAAATTTCAAACATTGTATGATAGTTTCATATACTTATCACCAATTTTGTAATAAAAGAAGGGCAAGATAGTGTAAATGAGTTTAATCTTATCCTAAGATTGTGGTTGTACATTAAAAAGTGAAA
Organism: Listronotus oregonensis; assembly: GCA_019359885.1. Lineage (NCBI taxonomy): Eukaryota > Metazoa > Arthropoda > Insecta > Coleoptera > Curculionidae > Listronotus > Listronotus oregonensis. Next base: position 4,827 of record JAHBCN010018378.1, read on the forward strand.
ATTTTTATAACTGCTTTTAGCATATACTTTTCACTAATAACAAACATTCACGAGACAGAATAACAGTGGTTAATAATGTTTAGTAACCTTTGGTACCTAGGTATCCATTGTAACAGTAACCATTTAATATTATGTGTCTACAGTATGTCAAGCTTAAAAAGTTGATAATGTAAGTTTAAGAAATCAAAAATCTAATTTCTTTTTAAACAAATACAGAAAAAGCAAAAATAACTTTAACATAAAATTGTACTTTCTTTTATTCAATTCATGGACCTGTATAAATTAAAATTTGCCCAGTAATTAATAATTTTGATCCTTTAAAAGAATGTACTAAATTATTAAATGAAATAAAAGTAACTAAATGTAAACCTTATTTCTTTTTAATAATCCACAGAAATACACAAACATTGTGGCAATCATCTAAAAGATAGTTAAGATTGCCTTACTTTTCTCACTGCTATTTCCTATGAAATTTTCATTTTCTATAATTCGTAATTGATAGATTATTATTTATTCGGTTACCTAACGTTACGTCTCATAAGAAGCTCCTAATTTAAATATAAGAAATACTTACCTAAAGTAAAAAATGCCGGATATATTACCCTTAGATTTGCAAGACAAAACCATACAACCCCTAGTCATTTTGTTCGATATTATAAGTAACAAACAATAAACACAAAATTATAGTCACAATTTAATAAACACTAATCACTAAAATAAAAAACTTCTACAACCACAAAATATAATCACACAAAGCAAAACAATCGAAACTAATACGGCTCTCATAAAAGTATAATGTGTTGCCTAACTACACACTGATTTATCAGTGTGTAAGTAGGCAACACATTAAATTATTTCGTGGAATTTCGTTATTGCGCAAAATCGGCGGGGCCAACTCTAACAGTTATTTTCATACTGGACTGGACATTTTTTGATCGAATGGGCCATAGCATTGGGCTTCCATACACCTTTAAACTTCCTTGGTTATAACCAAAATAAGTCGGTATGTACCACTGCATTTGGGCGGGTACGGTTGATGTTGATTATGACGTATAATTCATATAATTTATGTCAAAATTATCACGAAATCCTGCCATTTAAAGAAAAGTAATGGATATTAACGTTATAAGTCCGGAAAATAACTTTACAGCATAAGTGAGATGTTTAGGGACGAGGCGACGAAGGAGCAGAGTCTGAAATTTCGAAACGAATACTGTAAAGGTTGTGCAAAAATTTACCTTAACTTTTAGCGTAAAAGCAATAACACCTACAATACAAGGACAAAGCGCTTAACTTAAAACCGATGCTGACGTCATGCTCTGGAGGCCTAGCGATTTTAACCTAACTTATTACGACCCCGTCCCATAAAACATCTGCCCGGTCGCCAGTCTTCGAAATCCCGCAATCGGCCAATTCGGCTGACGTATTTAAAGCGACATTGCCAGATTGAGAGTAAAAGTTTTTGTCTTTCAGTCGAACACATTACTGGCTGTACTATCCAATGTTGCTGGTATAGGTGTTATTTGGCAACCCTGTTAGAGAATTGCCTGTTTCAATATGGACGTCGCGTTTGCATTTGCTTCGTGTTTACTCTGTTTGGGTCAATAAACGCTCTCAATAAAATCGGTCGTTGAATTTGAACTGTTTATTTAAGGTGTGCTTTTCTTGTACTATAATAAGTGACGACAGTGTAGTGTTTAAAATGCCTAATAAGTGCTGTGTTCCTGGATGTAAAGGAAACTATGTGAGTGGAAAAAAGCGCTAGTGTTTTGCTTTCCCAGAGACGAGAATCTTCGCAGAAAGTGGTTTAAAGGCTATTCCTCGAGAAAATTTTATTCCAAATAACAATAGCCAAGTGTGTGAGTGTCATTTTGAGGAAGGCGATTTAATTTACAAAATTTCCCAACAGGATACGAAAACGGGTGAGATCGTTTCAGTTTAACTTTGCCTCGATTAAAACAAACAAGCGTACCTAGTAAATTTCCCAATTGTCCAAAATACTTGTCGAAAAACATTTCACATCGAAAAAGCAAAGATGAAAAACTTAAAGAATTGGATGAAATTCGTTTTCAACAGGCAATAGAAGAAAGTAAACAAGAATATTTAGCGCATAAAAAATTTACGGTTTATGAAACTTTCGAGCAACTCGAGCAATTATTTCAGGCTTTTAATTTGGGTAAGGGGTGGTTTACAGTAAATGATCAGAATGGCTTAACCATATTTAAAGTAGAACATACCCCAGGACCTTCAATTACTTGGGCTGTTGTAATTGCTAAGAATTTAGAAGTAAATACATATTTATATGGACAATTTTTTGGGTATTCAAATAAATAATGCTAAAACACCTTTCTTGTCAAGTAATTTGGACGAAATAAGAAATTTACTCGATACAATTGACAACTCGATGATTGCACTTTCGTTAGACAGTAACGATGATATCAAACATGATAATTCCAATCCCTGATTATGATAATCTTGATCACAATCTTGATAATCAAGCAAATAATACAGAAAATATGTCAAAGCTTAATCGTGTTTTAAATTTTATGTCCAATATCCTCAAAAACTTAAAAATAGGGATGAAAATTTATCACAAGGAATTGACTTTATTTCTGATCAGCTAAAATTGCGAACATTACCAAAAGAACGGTATAGATATTCTACTACCACTATGGTTTTCTGTTCAATTTTATATACAATTAGTCCTCATGCATATAGATATTTACGAAATCATGGACCTATAATTTTGCCCCACCCCCAAACAATTAAAGGAGTCTGTAATAATTTTTTAACTGATCCTCATATCGATGAGAAAAAGCTTTTTTAACATATGCACAAAACATCTTTAAATATTTAAAAGATCAAGACAAATATGTTAGTTTACTTATGGATGAAATTCACATTGATCCATATTTAGATTATAAAGGTGGTAATGTGGTAGGAGCTCCAATAAATAATAGTGAATCGTTAGCAACATCTGCGTATACCTTTATGGTTACTAGTATTTCTTCCAATTTTAAAGAAGTTGTTCATATCGCTCCTATATCTAAAATTAATCACGAATTACTTTTCAATTTTATCAAAACTATTATAATTCGTTTAGAGGATATTGGTTATAAAGTGTTTTGTGTACTTAGCGATAATAATTCAATAAATGGGAAAGCTATGTCTAATTTTTCACTAAAAAAAGAACTCAGCATTGTATATCAACATCCTGTTAATCCAGAAAGACCTTTGTTTTATTTGTTTGATTCTGTCCACCTCTTAAAATGTATTTACACCAACTGGCTTAATTCAAAACCGAATCAGGCATTCACCTATCCTGACTTTTTACCGGCTCCGACGGTCAGAAATGCGCATCGTTTTCCTCATTAAAAAAATTGCACGATTTAGAACACGGTAAATTATTAAAATTCGGCTATCCCTTAAATTTAAAAGCTCTTTACCCATCCAGTTTAGAACGACAAAATGTTAAATTAGCATTAAAAATTTTTAATCCATTTGTTGTTGAGGGCTTACAAAACTATGGAAAAGATATTAACCATTCACAAGATACTGCAGATTTTTTAAAAATTATAATAAATTGGTGGAGTATTGTAAATGTAAAAACACCACTAAAAGGAAAGCGTTTGCGTGATCCCTTTCAGGAACCTATATTAAAAGATAAATTAAATGATCCAAAAGTAGAATTTCTGAAAAATATGATTAATTGGATATTTTATTGAGTTGTATTTCTAACACATTAATTAAAAATTACTGTGGAAAAAAAATGATCGATTAGGTAAAGGGAATAAACGAAAACTCAATACTTATTCGAAATGATTTTTTTAGGTAATTTATACTTATCAAAAAAATCAATAATGAATTGTATGATATTATTACTTATGATGTTTATCGACATTATGACATTTTTCTATCTAAGAATGTAAAAATACGCATCACTTAATAATTAAAATATAGTGTCTAGAGACATATTTTCCAGTTAACTACTCTTTTAATTATTATTATTTGTTTTTGTCATTACTTTTCTTATTTATTAATTTTTGTGCATTATGTTAATCGCCAGTACTGCAATCAATTGATTTAAAATATAAATATTTATGCAATGCCAGTAGCAGCATCAATGTTCGGTCGGCCTCCGGGTGATGACGTCACACCGAAGCACTTTGTCCTTGTAGTGTAGGTGTTATTGGTAAAAGACGCTCCAAGATTGGGTCGCGCGTCCGTTAAAACCGAGGAGCTTCATATACAAGTTTTGGGTACAATTGCCATTAAATCAAAACAATCAGTGCGCAAAATATCTGCCGATGTATAGTCTGACAAACTTAACTGTGGCAGCGAAAGGAATTTAAACTATTTCGAACAAATATATGTGTGTGTGCCAAGTTTAACTACAAGAAAGCAATAGTACTTACTACTATATACTCAAGTAGTAATTTTAATGTTATAATTATTTCTTTTTACAATAACAAAATAAAATATTGAAAAAAAGCTGAGAATTAAATTTGGTTGTTATATACTTTAATTTTTATTTAATATCTATTCTGTTTTACTAAGGAATATTATGTTATTAGGTAATTATTTTCCAAAGACCTTATCGATTTTGTCTAAACTGGCAACATCAAACAAAAGGCTTGTCCAGTTGCGAACTAAACGAACCTGGTTGGTGGAGCTTGTCATATGTTTTGTGTCATATGTATGTTTTTGGGGTAAATTTACTTGTGATTGGAAGTGTTTGCGCTGTTTCTGGTTCCTCTCTTGGAATGTCGAATATTTAAACCTTCAGTGTCGGAGGTCGAAGGTTTTATGCTTATTTCTAAGTGTTAAATTTGGTGTTGTGTAATTTTGTTTGTTTTGTTGTGTTTTGTTTTTCTACCTTGTATATACATTTTTTAGTTCTTATTTGATTTTTAAATAGTATTTCAATAGTATTACTATTGTTTTAAAATGAACAAATTTACTTGCGGAAAGACACTACATGGACAAACAAAAGAAGTAATAGCAAATGTTTATAGGTAAGTAATAATCTTATAAAACAGTAATCATGTTTTTTCTATTGAGTTTAAACATTTATTCGTCTTTATACCATTTTTTACGTCAAAAATATGAAAAAAGTATTATTTTTATTAAGCTGTTAGCAAGTAACAAAGAAAGCGGGCAAGTCTCGATGATTAGGCAACCCGCTTGTCACTAAATAAAGACTGAGTAATACGCTTTTATTTCAGAACTAACACTGTTATACACAGAATAAAGCATACAACTTTTCATAAATTAAATAAAAGCTACTTTTAAATATACTTTTGTCCATTTTATTTTTGTTTTATTTTGTTAATAGGGTTTGCGATGAAAAAGCCGCAAGCAATTCTTTAAAATTTCCACTTAAACGTAAGCTTGATCGGGTATCTCTTTACACCGGAGTTGCCGTATCAACTGTACGAAAAATTAATAAAGAAGATAAGGAACGGTTGGAAAATAACCCCAATCAAATGTTATCCAGTCCTAAAAAAACGACGGCGTCTTTCTCTTGTCGAGAAGAATAAAAATTTTGATTTTCAAGTGATACGACATATGATAAATAGGTTTTATCTTAAATTAAAAGTTGTCCTGACAAGTAGAAAATTGTTGCAAAAATTGCGAGAAGATTTAAATTTTTTATATTCTAGGGAAACACGTTTTTTTGGCGTAAATTTCAAAATAAAAAAAAATTAATGGAGCGTCCTAACATATTACATTGGAGGTACAAATATATACATGAAATACGAAAATATCGCCAAGAAGGGCGAAATATTATTTATTTGGACGAGACATGGGTAGATAATGATTTAACATTATAGTAATAGTAATGCTTACTTACTAAGTTTTTATTTTGTAAATTTCTTTGTCATTTATCAAAAATTGCAATGATAATACTACAGGGAACGTAGAACGGCGTTTTCTCATTTTGAATTATTACCAAAAATTAAAAATACGGCCTATCTTAGAGGTAAACAATTAAAAAAAAACCGATTAGATGATGACGTTTTTCTGCATTTTTAACTTTCCATGAAATATTTTGTGAAATTGTTACTGATGGTCTTTAAATGCCTTTATTTTTGGTGACGACCATACATTTAAAATATATTTTAAATAAAACATAAATGTATACTGTACACATTATTTCATTTAAACAAATTACAAAATATTCCTGAACTTTTGGAAAATCCGCACGCCGCTGAGCCTTTTATGAATGAAGTACGCCATGTTTGGTTTACAACTTCCTTCCCCTTACCGACGCCGCACTGTCACAGATACGGTTGCCAGACTATAGGTACCATAGGCAAATCAACAGTGCATGAAATTTTACAAAAGCATAAATTTTATTCCTTTAAAGTTCATCTTATACACTTAGTGAAGATGAACCAGATCGAAGGCTGCAGTTTTGTAAAACTATAAAACATTTAATTGCCACACAACCACACTACCTCTATCGGATATGTTTTAGTAACGATGCCAATTTTTTTTAATTGTTTAGTTAATCGACACAATTATCGGTAATCCTTGATGGATTGAAGAAGGCCATACACAAAATCCTAAGAAATTAAATGTATGGGCCGGAATTTTCGGTAATACGGTAATTAGTTCTGTATTTATTGAAGGAAATCTTACCGGACACTTACAACTTTTAGAAGAAGCTATTACACATGCAATTGTAGCTACTATTGAAAATGATGCCTTTGACTCCGATCCAATTTTTCAGCAGGATGGGGCACCTCCACACTTTCATTTAACTGTAAGGCAATACCTAAATGAGGAATTTACTGGTCGCTGGATTGGGCGTAGATGGCCTATTTAATGGCCACCAAAATCCCCGGACCTCGCTTTCCTTGACTTCTTCTTTGGGGTTATGTAAAGAAGAGGGTATTTGCACCAAAAACAGAAAACTTGCAAGAACTACGACAACAAATCACGAGTATGTGCGACACTATAACACCACAAATTCTAAAAAACCTAAGAGCAGAATTTCAAAACAGACTCTATTATTGGCAAGGTGTTGATGGTAGTCATTTTGAACATCTCATAAAATAAATAATTGAAACTGTTCTTCTAGACTGGTATTTATTAATATTCCCCTATTAATCGGGAATGGGTGATCGTAGAGACCTCTAGTTTGTGCAGCAAAGGCCTTTAAATACAGGGTGTATTTTAATTGATGGCTAAAAATGCAGGATGTGATTCTTCAACTCATTTTAGGAATAAAAGTCCATATAAACAGATATGCGCAAGGAGCTCATTTTTGAGATACAGGGTGTTGAAGTTTTTTAAAATCGGGTTTTTATTAATTTCTCAAATACTGTTTTGCCGATTTTGTTGAAACTTGGCAGCGTTATTTTTAGTAACAAGGGGCTAATTTAACCTTAATTAGATTAAAATTATTAAATCCAGTGACGTGCTGGGAGACAGCTTAGCGAATATTATTGGCAAAAAAATTGTATGCCACTGACTTTTTTCCCATTTTGATATTTTTCGTGGGTTAAGCGACTAAAAATACAACTTTTTTATCGCTTGACCCTTTTTCGTATCTTGCTTCAATCTTGAGAAAAAATTATTTTATTGCATGTCCCCAGATCGCACAAAAAGGCATTGCCGCTATTTTCGATTTGAGAAAATCCCATCCGTCTTTACGTTCTTTAAGTTTTGGGTACCTTTAATTCGATATTTCGCACAATATTATTTAACAAATTTCTTATTCATGGAAATAACGAAATTATTTTAATTTACTGAGTAGGCTGGTGCCCTATTTTGTCCTATTTTGACAAGTATTCATAAATGTGGTTGTTAAATTGTGAAAGTTTCTTTAATCAATAATAAAAAGAAAATAAGTAAACTCTGCCAAGAATTACAAATTCCGAACTAGCAGATATGCATTTTACCTACGGACTTGCTGACGGGAATGCGCTTATGGCAAGGCGGATATATTAAGAGCGGTATCCAAATCGCATCATTCCCGATGCAACAATGTTCTCGAAAATACACAGGAGACTACACGAAATTGGGAGTCTTTGCATTGACAATAGTTCCAAAGGGGCACATCGCACGGTGGGAACACCAGAGTTAGAGAAAGCAGTTTTAAACACATTTGAGAAACATCCAGAAATAAGTACTAGGAAAATTGCGGTAACACTTAATATTTCCCATTTTCTTGTTTGGAAAATACTCGTTGAAAACTTACTATACCCCTATCATATTCAAAGGGTTCAAGCACTACTGCCTCGTGATTTTCCGTTGCGTTTAAATTTCTGCCATTGGTTTTTAGAAAAACTTGCTGAAAATCCTTTATTTGATAACAAAATACTCTTTACTGATGAAGCTAATTTTTTCCCGCAATTCCATTCGAAATTTCCATAATAATCATTTATGGGCAGAACAAAACCCACACGCAATTACGGAGGCACATTATCAGGAGCAGTTTTCCGTCAATGTGTGGGCTGGAATAGTTGGAGATATTCTCATAGGACCGTTCTTTCTTCCAGGACGACTGGATGGACTATCCTACCGCCACTTTCTTGAGAACGATTTGCCAATTTTGCTCGAGGATGTACTTATTTTATTAAGGCAAGAAATGTGGTTTATGCACGATGGTGCTCCTGCACATTTCAGCATTCATGCTAGGGAATTTCTAAATGAAGCGTTTACCGATCGCTGGGTAGGACGGGGACGACCTTAATCTTTATTTTTTGTGGAGACACTTCAAGACATTAGTTTATACTATACCGGTTCAAACTGTAGAAAAACTAAGGCAAAGAATTATAGTTTCTTGTGAAACCATAAGAAATACTTCTGGAATTTTTGAAAGGGTTCGCCAGTCCATGAGAAGGAGAATTGAATCCTGTATTCAAGCAGAAGGAGGACATTTTCAACAGTTTTTGTGATAATTAAATCTTCTAATTTCTTATGTTTTATTTCTTGTTTCTTTCTTTTCTCAGTTTTAAAAGTTTTTTGATAATTTGTTTGTCCATCTTTCTACATTATTTCGTTGTGATCATTGATTAAAATTAAAAGTTTACATTACATAATACTACCAACTTCATTACGTATTTCTAATTATGTTTATTGTATTTGTATTGTAAACATGTGATAAAATTTAAATTGTTTCTTTTTTAATTTTTTTTTGTGCGGTCTAAAAGACATGCAATAAAATGATTTTTTTTTCGAAAATGAAGCAAGATACGAAAAGGGTCAAGCGATAAAAAAGTTGTATTTTTAGTCGCTTAATCCAAGAAAAATATCAAAATGGGAAAAAGTCAGTGGCATACAATTTTTTTGCCAATATTATTCGCTAAGGTGTCTCCCAGCACGTCACTGGATTTGATAATTTTAATCTAATTAAGGTTAAATTAGCCCCTTTTTACTAAAAATAACACTGCCAAGTTTCAGCAAAATCGGCAAAAGAGTATTTGAAAAATTAATAAAAACCCGATTTTAAAAAAAAAAACTTCAACACCCTGTATCTCACAAATGAGCTCCTTTATATGGACTTTTATTCCTAAAATGATTTGAAGAATCACATCCTGCATTTTTAGCCATCAATTAAATTACACCCTGTATATCGACATAGGATTCCATTTAAAATATATATATATATATATATATATATATATATATATATATATATATATATATATATATATATATATATATATATATATATATATATATATATATATATATATATATATAATTTAGCATATTCAAATAGAAATTGCTTGAATAAAATGTTTTAATAAATATTGGTTTTTACCTTATTTATTACGATCCAACTGACTAATGTGATTTAGAATATACTCATATACTATAAAATGACGGGTTTTAGTGTCATAATGATTTGCTATAAATAAATGAAAGTTTATAACAGTCATTAGTAAATATTTCTTTTAATATTCTATACCATCAACGTTACGACAACCCAGATATACCAAGATTTACCATTCTGCTTCGTCATTTTTGTTTTTATTTATTAAAAAAAATCATTTTTTATATGAATGTCATTAAACTTTGTATGTTTACCTATGCAGTTGGTCATTTTTGATGTTTTTTTCTGGTTTTGGCGACCTGTCTTCTGACTTAATTAATTTTTAAATATAATGGGTACGTTTCCATGAGTTGCCTATTAAATTCTGCAATTTCACTGGCTCTAACTAGTTTAAAACTATTTTATTTAAAATTTTTGCATTCTTTAAAAAAATAATTTTGGTAATTCTTTCATGATTACATTGAAAATATACAAACTTTAGAACTATACTAATACTAGCTTTTCGCCCGCAGCCTCGCTCGGTTTACATGATAGATAAATTGGTCACATTTTTTTAGGTTTAAGTCCAGAAATGATTTATTTCTTATACAAACTTTTATCCCCTTTTAACCCCTCAAGAATTAAAGTTTTAAAAATACTAACAATTTCTATCTTTCTGGGTAATCAGTAACCTAATTACCTACTCCCATATTTACAACTTCAAAAATGACGATATTTCTTTACAAACCTTCATCCCCATTTTAAACCTCACCCCAAACGGATGTAATTCAAAAAAAAATTATAACAGATCATTTTTAATCGTAATTGATAGCCTACGTACCAATTTTTATACTTTTAAGTCCGAAAATGACGAAGCTCCACACCAAATTTCAACCTCCATTCTACCCCTTTAGGGCGAAGTTTTTTAGAATATTTCCTTATTTGACGTCTCGTACTCATAATCTACCTTCGTGACATTTTTTTTTTTTTTTTTGATAGGTCAAGTAGTTTTCGAGTTTTCGTAATAAGTCACTGTATGAATAGCATCCTATTTTAACCCTCCAAGGAATGTAATTCCAAAAATATTATAACAGATCATTTTTAATTGTAATCAATGACCTCAAAATTTAATACAATATTCTTAAGATGTTATACATAGTGATGAGCGAGACCGGTCTTGGTCTTGCGGTCTTGGTCTTGGTCTTGCAGCAAAACCAAGACCGCCTTCTCGCTTGCAAGACCAAGACCAAGACGCAAGACCAAGACCAAGACCAAGACCGAGGGGTGCAAGACTACGCAAGACCAAGACTGACCTGCAAGACTCTTGCACTTTTGTCACTTTTTTTAAATTATAATATTCAATTTTTATATTTAATATACAGAGGTATTTCATACAGACATGACAAAAACTGCCTAAAAAGGCGATTATTTTATGAGTAACAGGTTTTTTTAATAAAATAATAATTAAATCGATTACTTCGTTTTTTAATAAAATTATCTAAAAACGATAACTAGTTGATTCAGTAACATGTTTCAAAAATAATAAGATTGTGACTTAATGGTCCGACAAAGCTCGAAATCTCCAAAACCGTTTACGACAGAGTACCAAAAATATAGAAGCTGAAAATTACTTACCCATTCCTAATGTTTTTTTTAAATTAGGTATCTAGTGATGCCACTTACTGGATTTAAAATTTCGAATATCCAGGAAAACATTATTTTTGTGCCACACTGTGAAGTGAAGTTGGCAAACATTAGATTGCTCCTTTAAACTAAGATATAAATGTAAAAGTGATGATTTAATAAAAAATATATTTGTCATTTTATATAGGAATACTTTTTATATAAATGGATTTTAAATTTCACTTCCGGTTTAGACGGAAAAGTCAAAACAATGCCAAAAGTATAATGATGACGTCATTTTTGTCAAAACCAAAAATGATATATAAAAAACCATCTACGTCGACATTGAACCTATATGACAGTTCAAGAATTTTCAGCATAATATACAGGAAAGCAATTTTTTTAAATGGATTTTTTGCTATACTTTTTCTATTTTAGGTTAAAAGCTAAAAATAAGGAAGTTTTTTTGAGTGGTAGTGGATCTTTTGGAAAATTCTGAAATAGAAAATAATTTTACATTTTACGCCCTTTTTTCTATAATTTTTGTATATTCAGTTTTTTACCATTATGAACGGTTTCGGATATATCGATCTTTCTCGCACTATCGAGCCACCTTGTATATGCAGAATGTTTTTGTACAAACTTTGTACGGCAAATGGTTGACTAATTTGAACATAGAAAGTTTTTTTGAACTGAAAAAGCTTCCTAAATACCTTTTTTTATTAGAAACCAATGTTTACATATCAGAATCATTTTCATGGAAATTTCACATCTGGTTGAAATTAAAAGTTTTTTTCTTCCCTCAGAGTACTCAGTATTGTAATTTTATATGCTTCTTCAAAGAAAATTTAAATATTTCCTATCACTAAAATGAAGCGCTATAAATAAATAAACCCCTACATTTAAAATATCCTTTTAATCAAATAATTTAAATGTA
>JAHBCN010018379.1:0-17402 GCA_019359885.1 Listronotus oregonensis
TATTTTTCTAACTTTTTCACAAACGTTTTAATGTATTTGTCTGTGATCAATTTTATGTCTCACAATAACAGGAAATGCGGTCCATATTAACCTAAATTTGACACAAAAGTTGTTTGGTTGAATTTTTAGGATTATGTGAGTCATGGGCGTACGTTATTGGGCTTTTATAAAAGGTGAAATATAAAAAATCCTAATAATGAAAAACACAATAAACAAATTAAAAGAAATCCGGTATTAGAATTAATTTCATCTTTGATAGATCGTGGGAGACAGGTTTACAGTAAAAGAACTTTTTAGACCATCAAAATTTAAAAATTTAAATAAAAAATCATCTTTTTGATTTAACAATTTTGCTAGTTATATTGTGTGTACTTTATTAGATTAGTTTAGGGCTCCATATAACAATAAAAATATGAAAAAAAAAATGACGATTACACAAAAAAATAAATATGCGGCTTTCATATCTAAGTCATCCTCCGATTATGATATTATATTTACCATTTTATGATATATTGTTTATTTAATTATATATAGGGATATATAAGTTGTTTTTAAAAACTATAATTTTTTTTTAATAGGTGACTGAGCCACTTTTAACAGAAGAAAGACTTATACCTCCAAAGTAAAGTAACGCACACGCAATTGGTTGCCCGCAGAACCCCACCCTCACCACGGAGAGCCCCAGGCAACCGGGGCCACCATCAGCTCGTGCATCGGGAAGGTAATTATTTTTATATTGTATAGTTTTTAATTTAGGTATGATTTTTGTAGGTCACCTGTACCAGTAATTAATTTTTTTAAACAAGTATGTTATTTGTAAAGGGTTCTCATTTATAGAATAGAATAGAATAGACATAGGGTTCTCAGTTATATTGTATCTCACAAGGGTTCTCATTTATATTGTTAGTATCAAAAATTAAATTTCTTGAACCAAAATAGCCTATATAAATTTATTAGATTCATTTATTTATTTATTTATTTATTTACTCATTTCCTTCAACTTTAAAAGAAATTCCTTACAAAGAAAAAAAGAAATAACTTATTATTATTTCCCTTTTCCTTAACCCTCTATAACTAATATTAAAAATGTCCCCTTCTTGAACACTGTTAATTTTTACATATATTATATAAAGGGGAACCGGTCTGTTTTGGGGCTACCGTAGGTAATTGGGTTCCTCGTAGGAATACATTTAAATATATACTAGAGATAAAATGCACATCATCCAGAGGTCCATTAATGGCTCTGTATAAGTATACTATACCAAATATACGCTTCGTTTTCTAGCGATTCAAGACCATATCTTCCGATAATGGACCGATTTGCACATGTTGATCATAAAGTCCAGTTTCCTTAAAGTAAACATACCGAATCATTTTGTTTTGAACCCGTCAACTGCATACTTTATAACAGCCATAAAATGAACTCCATATTAAACTAGCATACTCAAGAATACTTCTCACATATGATATGTACAAGCATCTCAGACATTTAACATTTGTAAATTCCTTGGTATTAGCACAATAAATCCATACATTTTGCAAGCTCTGCTGATGATCTCTTTAACATGCAATTAAATGTTAATTTGTGATCAAATGTTACGCCTAAATCTTTTAATTTCACCTACACGTCTTATTATATTATTTTGCATTTTATATTCGTATAAGATGAGAGTCTGCTTTCTAGAAAATGTCACAATGTTACATTTATCTATATTAAAATATAATATATTCTCTACAGACCACTCCATAATATTATCTATATCAGTTTGAAGGGAAAGGGGTCATCATTTGTTTTATTTGACGGTAGATTTTTAAATCATCTGCAAATAATAGGCATGATGAATTTTTAATTACAGTTGTAATGCTATTAATATAAATTAGGAATAATAATGGACCTAAGTTGGAGCCCTGTGGTACTCAGAAGTAGAACAAATGATTTTGAAGTGTAGCCTTTCAAATTTACTGTGTGTTCTCGATCATACAGATATGATTTTAAAAATCTACTAATTTGCTATGAAAGCCAAATTCTAATTCTAGTTTTTTAAGTAAAATTTTAAATGACACTCTATCAAATGCCTTTTCAAAATCTGCGTACAAAACATCCACTTGCCCTTTTACATTTAAAACATTTGATATAGTTTGCGTAATTGACATTAAGTTAGTTATTGTAGATTTACCAGTTACCAGTTAAAAAACCATTTCATTTTCTAAAATTGAATTTCTTGAACCAAAATAACCTATTTAAATTTATTAGTTTCATTTTCTAAATTTGCATTTTAATAAAGAGGTTTTTTAACATATTTTTAAAAATTTTCACATTATTTAAAAGTAACAGTAATATTAAAATAAATAAAAATTTATTTATTTATTTATTTATTTAAACAATAAACGGGATGCCCCATTATAAAAACAATTAATACAAAACAGACAAAATATTCAATACAATAATAATTAAGTAAGAAGAGGTTTTGGTTCATTTTGTACTTTTTCAAATCAGACTGGCGATAGTTTAAGACCTAAAGCACTAAGATTTTTAAGTAAAGGTAATTTGCATGAAATACAAAACTTCTTATATAAATTTTTATGTGAACAAAACTAAAATTAAAATATTGGTAGTTAGCCCACTACATTTGTGTATAAAATTTCGTTTTGGTTATTATTTCCAATTTTTATTTATTAATTTTGTTTCTCTTTGGCATAATATTTTGTAATATACAGGGTGTTCCTAAACCTTAAATTTTAAGAAAAAAAAAACGTCCTATAAACATTATCCTCCAACAGTCTAAAGGGTGTTAAACTTTTGATATTTTTTGTGTTTTTTTTTGTCACAGCTCGCACATTTCTGACGATATTAAATTCATTTGGCACACAGCTTACTACTGGAACCAACGTTAATAAAACGTCTCTAAGTTTTTTTAAATTCCCACAAGGTGTTATTTTTTTCCGTTTTCTGACCCTTTTAACCTTTGTTAACTTTTTTCTCCATAACTACTTTTTTTTTGGAATTGGATTGCTTCTTCCATTGCCTAACGTCTTGGTGTCCTATTATTTTGCACTGGTTAAAACATATTTGCAGATGCGCCATTATGTATTAACCTTATGATTCCTAACCAGAACAAGCCAAAACAAAAATTAAAATCTGTATCATGTTTAATAAGTATATATAGTTTTTCTAGACAAAAGTATCAAAAACCAGTATTTCATAAAGACAAATTATTTTTTTAAAATTTATGTCTTCAGTGCAAAATACTAAAAAAGAGTAAATTACAAAAATGTTAGGCCATGGAATGGACAATCTAACACTTCTAATAAATGAAAACAGTGGCGACGCAGGAAAATGTTTGGGAGGAATAAAAGTGTCAGAACCTGGAAAAAGGTAACCTTGTAGAAATTAAAAAATATAATTATCATTTTATTGATATTAGTTTCCGAAGGTTGTGTGCCAAATTTATATTTAATGTCTGTAGAAGTAGACAATGCGTATCTAAAAAAATTATAAAAGTTTAGAACCTTGTAGTTTGTAAACCAAATCTTAAAGGACCAATATTTATATAATTTTTTTCCTTAAAATCGTCGATACAGTCACATCTATTAATATGGACATAAGGTTTAGGAAAACACTGTATAGGAGAAATGGGATTTGATATAAGGAAAACTTGTTTTTCAGGACGGCGTAGCCGCTTCTTCCGCCAATAAACGACGCTGGGTCCCACCATCGACGCTCAGGCTCCGCGATGCGGCTGCTACGCCTGAGTCACGTAATGACCAAGTTTTTCGCAAGGTTCGCATAATTCTATTTTAATTATTATTATTTTTTAACCCAATATTAGCCACTTATACATTAAGTTTTCCCGTTATAATTAACGTAATAAACTTAGAACATTATAACAAAGAAAGCGTCTATATTATTGGTTTCCAAACTTTCTGTCTCGTGGACTACTTGCCATGTTTTTCGGTTTTGGCTAGACCTTTTGCTTATCTAATATTGCGTTTTTGGAAATTTATCAACTTCAAATATGTTTTTGACGGCTGACATGGATACCTTGCAGATCATAGTCGACAAAGCGGGTGTCAATATAGACCACCTTTGTGATCATTGGTCTAACAGGAGGCTTATAAAAACAAGCGGATCTGCATAATAACAGACAGCCAGGCGTCGCTAGGGGCACTAGTAAACCTCAAAATAAGGTCCAAGCTGACATGGGAATGCCAAAAAGAACTGGAAGTCCTGGGAGAACTCCACAAGGTAACTCTCCTGTGGGTACCGGGACATTCGGGAATGTAGGGCAACGAAAAAGCAGATGAGCTAGTGAGACAGGGATAATCCACATTATACTTTGGACCAGAACCTGCCCTTGGAATGACAAAAACCGCAGCATGAGGGCAAACCAGTGAATGGATCCAAAACAAACACGAGGAATACCTGGGGAGCCTCGGTAGAATAAGACATGGAACAGGCTTCATGAGGGGCTCATCCAATAATACGAAGAAAGAACTACTCGTACAAAGTAGGAAAATACTTCACATAACAGTAGGGCTCCTAAGGGGTCACGATGACCTAAGGGGACACCTACATAAGATAGGCTCATACAATGATGACGCAAGTTGCAGAATATGCGACGAGGGGGAAGAAACAGCGTACTATACAGATTGCATTTAATGTTTTGACAATGGGCAAACTATATTACAAGTAATAAGAAAAAATTTATCCATTTGAGGAGTCAGGAGGAAAAACAATGATAATCCATTTTTGGACCAAAATAAGTTAATAGAAAATGTAGGTCCGGTAAGCCGGATTTATTGCTGTATTGTACAACAAAAAAAAACCCTTAGGCCCTTCATACACTGGGCTACGCAAGTATCCGATACTCAACGATTTAAGTATGGTGGCGACTACCGCCATACATTATAATTGAAATTCTAACATCACGTGTAGCCGACATTCGTCGACGACTCTAGTCTTCCGCGACCAGCCGGCACAGGTAGTGGCTACTCAAGTCGTCGAGACTTTTAAAATGGCGGAGCAAAATTTAATATAAAATTTGTTTCTGAAGTAGAGAAATATCCTTGTCTTTATATTATATTATATGTATGTGGAGTGAGTAAATTCACTAAATATGTGTAACTCTCTTTGATATTCTATAACAGGCTAACATTTAGTATCGGTTTTGTAATTCCTTTGCTGCAACAAACATTCATGGATAGGGATGCACCCAGTATTTTCTGGTACAGGGATTTCTCCTTCGGTAAAGATAATAATAAGCAAACATGATATCATCATTACTTGTGTCAGACATTTTGTCAACGGGGACGACCCCGTTTAGTTGGTAGCGACGCGGATCTTGCTATTTCAGTAGCGATGTGTACGAGCTATGCGTATCGAGTTGCTTGCGACGTGAGTTCGCAACTTAGCTATCGGATACTTGCGTAGCCCAGTGTACGAAGGGCCTTAGAGTTAGGACATATATGCTCTAACATAGTGGAAATAATGCTGATGGTCTATCCGTTCTGGCGTCGCGTAGAGACTTGTTGATTCCTGTAGATCTGTTTATTATTTTCAGGTTCAGTAAATATTTACTGGAGCAGTAATTTATTCTGGACATAAACAAGCGTTAATGTAATTCTTAAAAGAACAACTAACGTGGGTAAGAAAAAAAGAGTTAAATAACCAAAAAACAGTCAAGGAAAGCAAAAATGCAATCACTGCAGAAAAAATGACATTGTATGTAAAAACTTAAATTTGCTTTACAAACATATTTTAGTTTTTTTAGGGAATAGATCTTGTGTTTAAAGAAATCATCTTACCCCATAAAAACTAAGTTAAAAGAACGACTAACGTGGGTAAGAAAAAGAGAGTTAAATAACCAAAAAAAGCAGGAAAGCAAAAATGAATCACTGCAGAAAAAATGACATTGTATTAAAAACTTAAATTTGCTTTACAAACATATTTAGTTTTTTTAGGGAATAGATTGGTTTAAAAAAATCCCTCTTACCCCATAAAAACTAAGTTAAAAGAACGACTAACGTGGGTAAGAAAAAGAGAGTTAAATAACCAAAAAACAGTCAAGGAAAGCAAAAATGCAATCACTGCAGAAAAAATGACATTGTATGTAAAAACTTAAATTTGCTTTACAAACATATTTTAGTTTTTTTAGGGAATAGATCTTGTGTTTAAAGAAATCATCTTACCCCATAAAAACTAAGTTAAAAGAACGACTAACGTGGGTAAGAAAAAGAGAGTTAAATAACCAAAAAACAGTCAAGGAAAGCAAAAATGCAATCACTGCAGAAAAAAAGACATTGTATGTAAAAACTTAAATTTGCTTTACAAACATATTTTAGTTTTTTTAGGGAATAGATCTTGTGTTTAAAGAAATCATCTTACCCCATAATAACTAACTGTTCTTTTAACTTGCGTTGCTGTTACTCTCATAATATGTAAATAAGTAAATTAATTTTATTTGTAGCTTGCTGCCATTTAAATCGTATTCTTTTAGCATGCTCTTTAATCCATTTGTTTAAAATTAAAAAAATCCAAATTACCTATTTTGCTTTCATCGGTTTTCCCGTCGACTCCTAATTTGGAAGAATGAAAAATACATTGAGTAGTCAAAAATATTATTTTTCAAATCATTTTATGTGGCGTCCTGCAAAATTGTTTTTAAAATACAACGCAATTTATTGAGATTATTCACAGAAGGCAGAATAATTGTCTTGATTAACTACCAACCGATATGGTACAAAATGCTTAGACCGTGATATTATGAGTGTTAGACTATAATACATTAACTTTTATGTGTAAAATAATTTACAGATTATTGCCTAATCATTTGTCAGACCACTGTATGACTGTTCAACGTTAACATAATCATCACATAAAGATATGCAGAAATTTAATACTAATATTATAAGTTGTTAATCTGATATCTTTATAGGGCATATGTCGTAGTCTTTTCGTGAAATCAGTCTTTTTACGAAAATCCTAGTTTCTTTATGAAGCATATGAAGCGTAAAATAATGAAGCTACATATGCCTAGGCTTATCATGGCCCTGGTTGGTCATATTGGTGTTATATGATGTCCCGAATAAGTAATTTCCAAATTAATAGAAAACCCAAAAATATTTGACAAGTTCCAAAACTTTTTTTCCTGCTTTCCCTAATAAATGTTTTTTTTAAAATTTTTGAAAATACTAGGCTTTTAATATATTTTTAATATGATGGTTCTAGATGAAGTCTTAAAAACCCATTAAATCATATTTGGCTTATTTAGGCCAGGAACGGACTGTTCTGACACAAGTAAAATTTTTAACGCCCTGTATGAAAAAAGGCTCAACAATATTATTTTTGGATAGCTTTAACCTTAATCTAAAAAAAGGTATTTTTATTGACATCGATAAAATCAACTGTTTACGAGAAATAAAATATCATGTTTGGTAATTTTTTACATTATACAGGGTATTTTCTAATTGTAGGTATTTAAGGAGGCAATTTTTGGGTCCATTTTAAGAAGAAAACGTCATATGAACGTATATCCTAAACGTCTTAACTTTTGAGATAGAGGGTGGTAAATTTTTTAAAAATAAATCATTTATTATTAATATCCGTAATACCGCTTTAGATATTTTAGTAAATTTTGGATACATTACATTATCAAAAAATTTTTTTTAAAAATTTTTTTTTTATTTCCAAGTGGTTTCATAAAAAGAAATAGGAGGGTAAATTTGGCTTTTGTTAAACTTTTTTTTTTTTTTCAAAAAAGGTTTGGGCCCAACAAGTTTCACGCCAGAGGGTTTAGGAGACCTTGCGCGCGTTGAGCTGCAACGCGGTCATCTTGGGGCCAATTCTTACTTTGATAAGGTCAACCGGGTTAAAAAAAGTTGGCAGGACTTCCAAAGAGAAACCATTAATTTACATTATTTTTTAGGCGCTAGATGAGCGAAAATTGATTACGCTCCCGTTTTCAAGAGGCGAGGGAAAAGCGCCAAATTTGAAAAGGCGCGGCAACCAACCCTTCCAATTCTACTTTTAAACAAGTGCAAGGTAAGCATTTTGACCTGTTGTACTCTTTTTATACTTAAAATTGATCTCTTGCTACTGTTCATAAATTGTTCAGTTTACAAACTTAACATTCATCAAATTTAGGCGAACTACCGAAAATTCTACGGTATTAGTTGCGGTAAAAATATGTTTTAAATGATAGGATTTAATAATAACTTTGACATAGGGTATAAGTAAGCTGAAATCAGCTGAAGCCAGAACTCGAGGTGTGGAATTACATCCACTACCTCCTTCGGTTATTGGTTTTCCTAACCTTTAGTTTAGGGGTTGACTGTCAGTGTTAAAACTATTAAATGTCACTTAAGTCTTTTCACGTTTGTTGATTTTTATGTACTCCTTGATTTATGAAATATTATTTAAAGAAAATAAAGCCTGAAAATATTAAATGACTATGACGTGACTCAAAGAAGCTATCCTATTGGTCCCACAAACGTCACGATCGACCAAGGCCAAAAAAAAACTTGGCCAAGTTTGGACGACAACGGCAGAGTCAGCTGAACTACAAACGGTAGCGGCCAACGAATTCTTGGATAGAAATAAAGTAAACATACCTTGTTTGGCAATAATATATTCAGCAGGGCAAGGCGGGATAGTTCTTGTAAAAACACTGCACGGGCAACATTGATTAAACACACTGAATAACATCACTTCAAAAATAATAACTTTTTAATGTTTATGGCATTGCACCATAAATCACATTTTTATAAATCGATGGTTCTTTATTTTTAAAAAATATTTTTAAAGCCAGAAATTTTTTTGAAAATTTATGAGGGGAAAAAAATGATTCACTGATGTCAATTTGAGGTTGATCTTCCCTTTACCCAAAAAATATTGATAAAAGCTTTAAAAGAAAGAGATAAAATACATTGAAGTGGTCAATACCTAAAATAATATAATTTTTTATTAAAAAAAAAACAGCAGCTTCCCAAATCAACCTTGTTGCCGGTGCAATCGGATCTTGGAACTGTCATATCAATAAATGTTTATATTTAAATCGATGTTGCCTATATTAACACAAAAACCAATATTTTTGAACAATTTCATTACATTTTTAAGATAATTTCCGGATTTCTATTTTTGACATCTGGCAATTTGTTTACGTTTTTCCTAAACAAACTCAAACAGATCACTATACCAAACACCCTGCCTACAAACTAGCGTTGCGTTAATTCTAGTCCTTGAGTTCGTTGGTAGCAGCTATGTCATTTATAAATGGTTACATTAAACGCCATAAACTTAGCTTTTGCGAACAGGAACATCAAGAGTATAAGTTGACTTTAAGGGGTTAGTCTACTCGGCGCGCTCTAAAAAAACTGTATTTTCAGTATTTTTTGTCAAGCTTCTATCAAAGTTATTAATAAAGAAGTTGTTGAAAAAGTAAATATGTGAGTTACATTGTCCATATCTTTGGAACGAATTATCTGAAATTAAAACATTTAGTGGTGTTAGATTATGTATAATAGTGGGTTCGATTCGACCTACAATCATTAAATTTTACATATAATAAACAAAATGGCGGACTATTTGAGAAAAAAAAATTAAAGTGTTTTTTTTTGTGTGATTTTGCTTTAAAAAAAAAATAGTAAAAATTACAATTTTGAGATAATGTAGGTCGAATCGAACTCATACATCTGAGGGTTATCTAGTTGAGTAGTCTCTAAGAATCGGACAATGTAAGGTCGAAAAACATAGTTTCGAGATAAACGCGTTTAATGTCTTTTTATCGATAAACTGAAAAAAAATCTTACTATAACCTTTCGAAAAATAGAAAAAAGAAAAAAGATTTTTTTTAAATAACCGAGTGACTGACCTCTTAAATAAAAACATTTAAAATATATTGAGAAATCATTAGCCTTCTATAGAAAAGCACATGATTAAAAAATAATTATTTCATATATTCTTTTATTTATTATAATTATTCTATGGATATAATGTGTTTATCCAAATTAAGGTTATTATTTAAAGTTACACCCATAAGGTTAAATAACTGTTCTGGTTAGTTAATTTCTAAGTTATTATCACTTGCTGTGTAATGGATATTTATGTTGAACTATTTAAACATCTGTTAGCTACTTTTTAACGGCATAGTTTATTTTTCCTTTTGATTGCTAAAAATCGATCTTTATTTTACAGGTAGAGTTTGAAAACCGAGCGGCCGCTCTCGAACGGAACATCAATGGGTTCGCCGAAGATGGCTCACCCCTCGACAGGGAGGAGCTGGAGGACAGGCGCCGCACGGCAAAACGGAAAATGCTGGGAAACATCAAGTTCATCGGGGAACTCGGCAAACTCGAGATGCTCTCAGAAAGTATATTGCATCGATGTATCAGGGTAAGTTGTCATTTAAAAATAGAATAATACATTTTTTCATACTTTCCAGTATCCAAATTAGAGAGAAACAGTATTGCAGTTAGGTAGTCAGCTGAGTAGTGGTGGTGTTTCCGTAAGCTAATTGGTCATTGGCCTACAAAATGTAAATTGACTTCAACAGATTTAATGCAATAGAATTAGGCAAAACACGTTTGTTCGCGTCAAGTATTTAAAAAGGATCAGGAGAACAAAAAGTGTAAGGTTGCCTCCTTATTTATTAATTTATAAGTTTTTTACTTGGATTGAATAAACATTTAATTTCAAGGTCGATATAGGCCCAAACTGCATTTAAAATTTAATTTTCGTTATAGACGGCCAAATAAACATTAAGTTTTTAGGTGGGTATAAACCCTATCCGCATGCAAAATCACCTTTTTCAGTAAAGTCCCCTCAGAAGCTATGGTTTCAAAGTTGAAATTTATTTTAGGTTTGTTCCAACAGCGCCAGAAACCGTCAAAGTCACAAATCGCCTGGCAGTGATTAAAATGCGTCCCAATTTAATCACTGGCATGGCTGATCGTGTGCGGTTTTTTGAGTGTGGAACAAACCTTTTATTTTAGGTGCTTACCACGCACATGCGATCTAATGAGTATTCGGTTTTAAGGTTTGTGCCAACCTTAACAAACATTATGAAAAATTACAGTTTATTGGTAAAGCTGTTACTGAGCTAAAGAGCCAAAAGGTGGATATCTGCCAAAATCTCAAAGTGCGATTTTTTTCTTGCGAAAGTAGTGACAATACTATTTTTAAATGTTTTAAAATAAATCTGTATTTTTGAAATAAGCGCTTTTTAAAAAATCTGAAAATAAAGAAAAATCTCGTTTAGTGTCGATTATTTGTCCATTTGGTTGTTATCCAATCAAAATATGCTTTATTGTTAAAGAAAAAAATTTCTTGGTAACAAAGCTAGAAAAAAGAGTATTTATAAACATTGGTAATATAGAAGGGATATAAAAAATAATAAAAAACAAACAAATTCTATAAAATACAAGATTACAAACAAAATAGTAAATGTCATGCATATATAAAATGTCAAGTAATATAAAACAGTATTGAGTATTGATCAATGAAGTGGCATGAATCTGTTCCGAATATTTTTTGTGCATTAGACAGACTCCAAAATAATCAAGCTTGCCCCAGTAAAAATAATTCTTTCAGGCTTGAAAAAAGGTCTTTATCAGTTTTGGGATATAAGATTATATAAAAACCTAAATGCGCGTTTCTGCAAAATAAAGACAGTGGTAAATAAATTAACTGAACAAAAACCCCAAAAACAAATGCCATATCTTAAATGAGCGTCAATGACAGCAAAATAAACATTTTTGGCCACTGCAACACCCAGCTCCCTCCTGACAGTTCTAATCGCAAAACAGCCCGAAAGGTTTTGTCAATTGGGCGTCATAATTCAAAAACTAACGGGCTCAGACAAAAATCGGCAATTGGCCTGTTAGGAAAAAAATAATCTGACAAACTTACGAGTTAGGGCTTTTTCAATATACTTAACACTAAAATATACTTTACTTACTTGAAGGCTTTATAGCCATTTTCTCTATTCAGAATCACAGAAGACTACAGAGACACTAAAGTCACTTTTGCAGACACTCCTTGATTCTTAGTCTATTTAAAAGAACTTTTTTTAAACTCGCAAGTCGTTAAAAAAACAGGAACAAACGGTAGACGGCAAGAAACTAGTAAGTTTTTCTTCTTGTTACGTCAAATTCGAAAGTTGTTCGGCTAAGCCCGAAACTCGAAAGTCGTGCGGCTAAGCAGAAAATTTGAATTCAACACCATTTGTCTGCATGCATTTATCCATTTTTTATTTTTATTATATATAAAATTTATTATTTTACAGTTACTATTTCTGCCAGTATTCTTACATTCAACTACACAACAACTATTATGCATCATTTTTAGTATGTTTTTCTAATTGTTTACATTTAAATCAAGCATGATTTAACGAAAATTCCACCACAGGGAACGATGCAATCGATTCAGCTGTCCCCATCATACAATCTAAACCACACTAATTATAATCTATAATCTTTCAGGAACTGTTGGTACGTCGAGGTGATGACCCTTCTGAAGATCTGGAGTGCCTCTGCCAAATTATGCGCACTTGCGGTCGGATCCTGGACACAGACAAGGGCCGGAACCTCATGGACCAGTATTTTGACCGAATGCGCTCGTTGGCCGACAATCTGGATATGCAGCCCAGGATAAGGTAATGGCTACTTGTAAAGTAAGAAATTTATTTAACATAGTCAAACTATAGGCTGTTAAAAAGCTCTGCCTAAATAGTTTTTTTCTTGGTAATTTTATGTGGAACTTTTATATTCCTTGTTAAAGACGTACTTGTTTATCTAAAACCTGGATGTAACTAAAATATTGTCATTAAAATATTATGTAAGAATTTCTCTCAGTGTAAAAAATGAAATTTGTAGCGAATATTTTTCAAAAATATGTATCTGAATTTTATTCGTATGTGTGCTAGGTTCATGCTGAAAGACATCATAGACTTGAGGAACGACGATTGGATGCCTAGAAAGGCCACAGTGGTCGAAGGACCTGTTCCAATGGCGCAGATCAGACCAGTAGAAGACGATAGAGCAGGTTTCAGAAGGTATATTGTTTCTTTCCTTTATACACTTTCTTGCAAAATTATTAATGATTTTAGGGTACAGTGAAGGCCATTAAATCTTGGGCAAAAAATTTGTCAAATTTTGACTTTTTGGCCATTTTTTGTAAATTGCTCTTTTTTTCATTTGTTTATTTTTAATTACTATAAATAAAGCAAAAGGTAAAATAAAATATTTATATTTTACCAAAAACTAGCAAATTAATAAATTAGTTAATAATTTAATAAATTCAAACAAACTTAAATATCCTTCCAAACAAATTTAATATTTTATTGCGGCCCCGTTTTTTTCTAAGATAGAGTTTAGCCTTCCAGGCATCGAATCAACCAAAGCTCGGGCATAGTCCGGATTTCCTTGTAACTCATTCCACGCCTCTAAAATTTTATCTTTACATTTTGCGGCTAAACTCGTTTTCCGTATTTACTTTTTTAACTAATAAGCCCCAAACATTTTCCATAACATTAAAATTTTAGCCTTTATGATAGGTGTAATTTTTGTTCCTGTGTACTATTAGGATATACTCTGTATGTACTGTTTGATGAATAAATAAATAAATGTTTGATGTATAAATGAATAAATCCGGACTACGTGTGGTCCAAGGTAAAACTCTGATATGCTGCTCTTCCATCCATTCATCGACTTGCCGGGCCATATGAACGGGACACTTATCTTGCTGAAAGATAAAATTTCTGTTTGGATATCGATCCAGTACAGAATGACGCATGATATTCTGTAGTAGATCTATATATACCTCCGCATTGAACCTTCCTTCGATAAAATAACATACACCAAGTCCTTGTGCACTCAGCCACCCCCAAACATTTACCGAAAATCGCCCACTACTTCTGTCCTTTTGGGTATATTTTTCATCAAATCGTGTTCCTTGAGGCCTGTATACCTTAAGTATCCCATTTAGCACGACTGAAACACTTTTTCTCATCAGTGTATATTATATTTTCCCAAAAAATCGGAGGTTCTAAGTAAAAGGTAGAGCAAGGTGGCAGCGCAATGGTTGGTTTCTCAAAACATTAACTAAATTATTGTCATGTTCTTAATTCAATAGTTTGGTGCGATCACTTCCAGCTCTTCTCTCAAAGGAGTGTGTTTTCTGCCATTTTTTTTTTAACAAAATGAATAGTACTCTTTGGGATGTTAAGCTCTCCGCCACATCCCTTTCTGGCCAACCTCTCTGCGCAATACAATGAATAATTAATACGATTTGATCCAAAGTTAAGTTTGGCATTTTAAAAAATATTTTTAGACACTGACAACGGACACCTGTTTCTTTATTAGGTTTTTCAACAATGCCTAATTACTTCCCCAAATCTACTAAGTATTTTTAGTATAGTAAAATGGTTACCCTAGTAAATTTCTATGTTTATATTCACAAGGAAAGTAGTTTATCACATTAGACTAATACGTTAACCAACTTCGAAAATTAAGTTAAATTTAATTTTTAGAAACCATAACCAGCATGACCACCGAGATTCTGACCGTAACCAGACTGATTCCCTGTTCCGGCACCCATTGAAAACCAGAGGTGGCATCGACGATATGCTAGCGGGATTAAGTCTAAGTTCATCACCAGCTCCCCTTATTCCCGTGGGACCTCCGTTCGGTGGTCCCAATGGATTTGGAGGAAGAGATAGAGACGCTCCCTTCAGGGGCGATCGAAGAGGTAACCAAGGCTTTAATAGCGTCGGTTACGAAGGCAGCCGAAGGGGACATTACAAACACAACCAGAACAATTCCGGGTCCAATTTTAATAATCGTAAGTATGATTTTCAGTATGCGACTTACAAAAGTAACTTTTAGCGCCCTCTTTAATATACAGGGTGTAAAAAGTACGATGCTCACGATTTTAATGAGCAATAGTGGAGCTCACAACAAGCCAAAAAAAGCCAAAAACATATGGGTCAGAAGTTAATTGTTTTCGAAATATGGCTTTTCAAAGTTTAAAAAATTTGGCAACACTGAACTCGCTTCATCACATCGAGTCGAACGTCGAACGTTTTTTGCAAGGTTTTACATAAGAGATGTTTATTTACATAAAGGCGGCTGGTGCATAAGAGCTGCAGAACCTTCAAAAAATTAGAAAATAATAAAAATTACTTTTTCCAATTTATTATAATTTTAATTTGAAAATAAATTTAAGTAACAAACAATAAATTATTGTTTGGCCTATTTTCTAATTTTTTTTTGGACGGTATTCAGCTCCGCAGCTCTTATGTATTATGTGACGGCCATTAAATCTTCGGCAAAAAATTTGTCAAATTTTGACTCCTCTGCCAATTTTTGTAAATTGCTCTTTTTACCTTGTTTTACTTTTAATTACTATAAATAAAGCAAAAGGTAAAAGAAAATATTTTTTTTAATAAAAACTAATAAATTAATTAACAATTTAATAAATTCAAATAAACTTAAATATCTTTCCAAACAAATTTAATATTTGATTGCGGCCCCGCTTTTTTTCTAAGACGGAGTTTAGCCTTCCAGGCATTGAATGAACCAAACCCCGGGCGTAGTCCGGATTTCCTCGTAACTCATTTCACGCCTCTAAAATTTTATCCTTAAGTTCATTTACATTTTGCGTCCTAAACTCATTTTCCCTATTTATTTTTTTAACTAATAAGCCCCAAACATTTTCCATAACACTTAAATCTGGACTACGTGCGGGCCACGGTAAAACCCTGATACGCTGCTCTTCCATCCATTCATCGACTTGCCGGGCCGTATGAACGGGACACTTATCTTGCTGAAAGATAAAATTTCTGTCCGGAAATCGATCCAGTACAGACGGAAGCATGATATTCTGTAGTAGATCTATATATACCTTCGCATTGAACCGTCCTTCGATAAAATAACATACACCAAGTCCTTGTGCACTCAGCCACCCCTAAACATTTACCGAAAATTGCCCACTAGTTTTTGGGTATATTTTTCATTAAATCGTGTTCCTTGAGGCCTGTATCCCTTAAGTATCCTATTGTAGCACGACTGAAACACTTTTTCATCGGTGAATATTTTATTTTCTCAAAAAATCTGAGGTTTCAAGTAAAATTGTATAGCAAATCCAATGCGTTGTTGTTCTTTATTTGCATTTGTTAAAAACGGTTTTAAGGGAGCCGGGTGGCAGCGCAATTCGCCGTGCCGTTCTAACCGACGCTGGGAACGGTTTACAAAATAGCTTTTGTAAACTGAAAAATGGCAGATATAGTTGATCCACCTACCAACAAGGAAGTTTTAAACGTGTATGGAAGCCCAATGCTATGGCCCATTCGATCAAAAAATGTCCAGCCCAGTATAAAAATAACTGTCAGACTTGGCCTTGCCGATTCTGCGCAATAACAAAATTCCATGAAATAATTTAATGTGTTGCCCACTTACACACTGATAAATCAATGCGCAGTTAGGCAACACATTATACTTTTATGAGAGCCGGAATACCTTTTTTAATGCATCGGCGCACGCGGCGCGTATGATATCCGCGCTGTACCATCCACCAACCGTTGGCGTCGTCGGTTGTTTTGCCTTGTGTGATTATATTTTGTGGTTGCAGGAGTTTTTTGGATTGATAAAAACATTTTTATTTTAGTGATTAGTGTTTATTTAATTGTGACTAGAATTTTGTGTTTATTGTTTGTTACTTAATATCGTAACAAAATGACTGGAGGTTGTATGGTTTTGTCTTGCAAATCCAAAGGTAACATACCCGGCATTTTTTACTTTAGGTAAGTATTTCTTATATTTAAATTAGGTGTTTCTTATGAGACGTAACGTTAGGTAACCGAATAAATAATAATACCTATATCAATTATAATAATAGAAAATAAAATATTCATAGGAAATAGCAGTGGGAAAGTAAGGCAATCTTAACTATCTTTTAGATGATTACCACAATGTTTGTGTGTTTCTGTGGATTATAAAAAAAATAAGGTTTACATTTAGGTACTTTTTTATTTCATTTAACAATTTAGTTTAAAATTTATTTTTAAAAATCGTGTTTTATTTATTTACAAAGATTTTTGGTAAAAATACAAAACTCCCGAAAATATCAACCATTTAAATAGAGGGCTGTAAAGTATTCTTTCCATATTATATCAGATGATATAAAATCCAATATTACACAATAATTTTAAATATTCTACAGTGATATCGTTGAATAACCAACAATTTTGTGCAAAAAAAAAAAGTGAATGTTTAAATTTGACATATGGTGATGTTAACTTTATAGATAGTAACAAAGAATTATGGAAGTCTGGCCCTGACCCACTACTCATTGCGCAAAACCCGCTTGCCGACCCCCGATTCCCGCTGCCCTGCACGGCTGGACAATT
>JAHBCN010018380.1:0-17058 GCA_019359885.1 Listronotus oregonensis
CGTTCTGGACGGCCTGTGGAGGTCACGACTCCAGAAATCATTTATCAAATCCATGATATGGTTATGGATGACAGAAGAGTTAAGGTACGTGAGATTGCTAGTGCTGTGGGCATCTCGATT
The DNA here is from genome assembly GCA_019359885.1 of Listronotus oregonensis. Lineage (NCBI taxonomy): Eukaryota > Metazoa > Arthropoda > Insecta > Coleoptera > Curculionidae > Listronotus > Listronotus oregonensis. Next base: position 121 of record JAHBCN010018380.1, read on the forward strand.
GAACAGGTACATAATATTTTACATGAACATTTGGACATGAGAAAGCTATCCGGAAGATGGGTGCCACGATTGCTCACGCTTGACCAAAAACCGAATATTGTGAAGTGTTGCAAGGATGGTTGGCAGCTGTTCCAGAAGAATCCGAAGGACTTTATGCGTCGTTTCGTCACTGTGGATGAAACATGGATTCATAACTATACTCCTGAGACCAAACAACAATCTAAGCAATGGGTTACCAAGGGGGAATCTGCACCAAAAAAGGCGAAGACCGTCCCTTCGGCCGGAAAGGTTATGGCGACTGTCTTTTGGGATTCGCAGGGGATAATCCTCATCGACTATCTGGAAAAGGGTAAAACTATTGCAGGTGCATATTATTTATCATTATTGGACCGTTTGAAAACCGAATTGCAAGAAAAACGCTCACGATTGGCCCACAAGAAAGTCCTTTTCCATCACGACAACGCACCAGCACACCTCAGCAGTTGTGGTCGCAAAATTAATGGAAATAGGATTCCAATTCGTTTCACATCTCCCCTATTCTCCAGACTTGGCTCCCTCGGACTAGTATTTGTTCCCCAATTTGAAGAAATGGCTGGCGGGACAAAGATTCTATTCAAACGAGGAAGTGATTGCAGACACTGATCGATATTTTGCAGACTTGGACAAATCCTATTATTTGGAAGGGATCAACAAACTGGAACATCGTTGGACGAAGTGTATAAGCCTAAAAGAAGACTATGTAGAAAAATAAAAAAGGTTTACCCCAAACAAGTAAGTAGTTTTTATTTTGCACGGACTTTTCTAACCTACCTCGTACAAACAAAAAAAAGTATTACACCAGTGGTGGATTTACCAATAGGCTAAGTAGGCTGGAGCTTAGGGCGGCAGATTTAAGGGGCGACAAATTTGGGGCCAAATTTTTTTTTGTCTTACAAAAATTTTAAAAATTTTATTTTATACACCTAAATGTTATTAGGTCTACACAAACAATCACACAGATTGCTACCAGATAATTGAATATATGGTTTCTAAACTGTAAGTACGTTCAATAAAAATTATTTAATTACTTTTGCCGAATGTACATTACTGTGTAAGAAATATTAAGGTATACCTTAATCCCCCTTATTAGTAGTATACAGACAGGTCCACTGTAGTAGAAACATAGAAAACACTTAGACGAATTGATTTACATTCGCCTGACTCGAGCTAGCGAAACAAAACTCGCAAAAACGATGAGATAGATGTGGAATGTTTTTGAATATTTAATTTTGAATTTAAATATTATCTGCTTTCTTGCAGCCGCAGGCATTGCAAATACGTGGCAAGTAACTCGTTTTTTCACTAAAAATAAATAATAATGGACGTTTACGAAGTTCGTGAAAAGGTTCAAATTGTAAAATGGTATTTCCAAGGAAAATCATATCGACAAATTCATGAATCTTTTCCCGAAGCATTTGAAAACAGACCTATACCATGTCTGAAAACAATTATTAGAATTATCCAAAATTTTGAGACCCACGGTGTGTGTCTCCCCAAAAACATAAAACACAGGAACTCGTAAATAAAGGACGGGAATTAAAAGGGGCATTAATTTGTGTTACTGCTGAACAAGACCCCACTGTAACTAGTAGACAACTTGCTGAGGTAGCAGATTCATCGTCTACTACAGTTAAAAGAGTCCTTAAAAAAATGGTTTCCGATCCTACAAGGCCCGAAAAACACATGAAATTTTCCAACCAATTTCGACGATGAGTTTGCAATTAATATGGAAAGGGCAAATACATATAAAAACTTTCTTAGATCGATTGTTTTCACCGATGAATAAACCTTTCCATTATTAAATCGACATAATCCAACTCAAGTTCGATATTGGTCTCGTGAAAACCTACACAGGTATTTTGAGGTTCGAACCCAGTATTCTCAAAAATTGAATGTTGGGCCGGTATGGTGGGAGAACACCTTTTGGACCATTTTTTATTAAAGGCAATTTAACTGCAGCAATTTATTTGGATTTGTTACAACAACAAATTGTACCGGCAATTCGCCAATTATTAGGAGTAAGATTTGGTAATATCTGGTTTCCGCAAGATGGTTGTCCCGCTCACAATGGACGTATTGTTCGAGAATATTTGAACAATACGTTTCCTAACCGTTTGATTAGTGGACGTGGAACCATTTTGTGGCCCGCGAGATGACCAGACCTTGCACCTAATGATTTCTTTTTGTGGGGTTATATAAAAATAAAGGTTTATGGTCATGATAGGGCTAATAATTTAGAAAAACTTCGAATAAAAATCGAAGAAGCTTTTCAAACTATCAGCCCTAATATGCTAACAAACGCTAGACGGGGTTTTTACGATCGTTTGGGATATTGCCTTGCGCAAGAAGGAGGTTTGTTTGAATATTTATTATAATTTCATTTTAGAGTATTTTTTATGTTTATAATTATTTATTTTTTCATTGCGTACTATTTTAATTTTAGAAATGAGTTTTGGGTTTAGACAACTTACTTTTTATTTTGCTTTGGCAATTAATGAACTGATAAATAAAGCTGTTGGTATTTAATTCCTATTAATAAATAACGGTATTAAGTATCAACTGTTTTCTCAACAGATTAGACCGCATAAATTTATTTTTCGTAATTTTCAAGCGAGCCTTTGAAAGCATATTACAAACTGATATCTCGTTCGGTTAATGCCGATGCTTTATCGATCGAAGCGGACAGTAGTAAATTCATCAGTTCCCCGCCTATGTTTCTACTACACTGGACCTGTCTGTATAATTGAGCTTTTATTAGCTCAGAAATATATTCAAAAAATATTTCTTGTGTAATCTAAACTAATCAAATGTGTAAATCCGCTACTGTAATTGCACTCACATTAGGTCTGGCACACCTTTTATTTTATCCTATGGAAAATGGTTTTCGGCCAATTGTTTTCAAACTTTGCAAAGCACATGGGTCCTGTCCAGGTCACATAAACCTTCTAACCCCCCAAAATCGGCCTTAAAGTGTCACCAGGGATTTGGAGGAATTTTGGGGGGTTAAGCGGTTTGGGTTTTGCCCTGAAATCAATCAGGGCATATCGAAAACTTATTACTTTGCAAAGTTTGAAAATTCATTGCTAAAAGCCATTTTCCAGTAGGAAAATTGCGAGTATCCTATCAAAATGCATTTATCTCGAAAACCTGTTGCTTCTAGAGACATAAATAAGTATACATTTTTCACGCGAGGCACTAAAAGGTAACTACTTTTTTAATAAACATGTCGAAAATACTAAGCTTAAAAAAAATATCCATCTTAAATAATGGGGTATTCCGTAGCTGGCGCTCTCTACCAGCACATTAAGTATGGACAATTTGAATATCTCGCCTAAAGAACCCCAAATCCCCAATTTTGTAGTCGCTTTTATGCATTTAGTTAAAAAATTATATACAAAAACACGAAAACAAAATTAATAAAGTTTAACACCCGATTTAGTTATTATAACTTTTGGGGTAAGGCAAGTTCACGTTAATTGCTTATTTCAACCTAAGAAAACTGCTGTTGCTCTGTTCCCCCCTTCTTATAAATAAGCTTGTATGTCTCTAAAAAAAGTCAACCTTTTTTTATATCCAACCCAAAAATTGTTTTTAAAGACTTACTGACTATTCTGTTAGATTCCCTTTACCTATAGTACTTTCTTGGCTTTCTATTGTTTTAATTTGTAATTTGTTAACATATTCGTTTATATCTATATTTAATTGTTATAAAATATCTAATTTGTACTCACTTAATTATAGTTGGAGATACATACTAAGTAAAATTTGAACAAATTGCAAATAATGACAATGAAACTTTAAAGAAGTTCACGCGAGATATTACTTAACATACTGCCAATGTTTCTGTGCTTGCTGGGTATAGACCTGGAGCCGAGAGGGTTTTTTGCATAGGCCCCCCCGCCGAGGCTTTGGGGTATGAAATCGTTATTCCCCACTTTGACCTTCCGGTATGGCATCCTAAGGGTTTTAGGAGGGGTTTTCAAACGTGTAAAAAATCCATGCCCTTTGGGTTTTGGGGCCCCCCTTTGATTATTATTTATGTCTAAAAGGGCCCAAATCCCCGAAAATATGCCATCACTTGGGCAAAGACCGAAAAGGGTAATTTTTTTTCAGACATGGACCAGGCCCCCCGTGTTTTTTCGTGATCTTTGTTAACAATAACAGTAGAACAAAATCAAAACGCCAATTGGGGCGTCGCCAAAAGACCGCCATAATGGGGGTTATTGCTAAAATGACATGTTTCCCCATTATGGCGGTCACTTGGCGACACCCAGAGGTATGGCGTTTTAAATTCTTTGTTCTACAGTTCATTGTTAACAAAGATCACGAACATCGTGGGTCCCATGGTCCATGTCTACAGTGGAAAAATTACACCTTTCGGTCAGTATGGCGGACCTTAAGTGACGCCATATTGGTATGGCATATTGGGTTCGCGGACTTTGGCGACCTTCTTGACGACATAAATCAATAATCAAGTGGGGCCTATGATCCAAGGGCGTGGGTATTACTTACACGTTTGAAAATTCACCCCTCCTAAAAGCTACACTTTAGTGATGCCAACCAAATTCAAAGTGGAAAATAACGATGTCTATCAGCCCCCAAAGCCTCGGCGTGGGGTCTATGATACATGCAAAAATCCTCTTGGCTCCAGGTCTAGTAGTTTTATCGCCTTTTACAATGACATGGCACTAAAAGAAGAAGTTTGAACTTTTCCTTTTTTATTTTAATTTATTCACACAACTTTTCGGACAGTTCTATCTCTGTCTGTTATCAAGTGTAAACTAATCCAATTCCTAAGGCTACTTACTATTTCATTCATCACAGGGCTGGGATCGCTCAAGCATGTGGATGTTTACCCAGGACACCAATATTGGTGCGCTTTTCAAATGAATGCTCTACTCTATACCTAAAGTCCAAAATTTCTGTCAGTGACTCATTTAATACCGGCCACCCAACCGACGAAGCGGCTGAATAAAAATCTAACACTACTAAATGATTTTTAGGCCTATGATATACTTTTCCGCTCAAATAACAGTGAACCGGCCAAAAGTTTTATCGCCACGTTGTCATAATTCGCGAGAATAATTTACCAGCCAGCGATCGCATTTAAAATAGCACGTCAATATGTATTAAAATCATTGTTATCGAGAAGACAATAAATGTGGCAACACACATCCCTTAGTTTACAACTTGAACAGACTTGAAAATAGGCGTATCGACAGGGTTTTCGTGTTGTTCGATGATTTTATTTAGTTATTATTAATTATGGACAGATTTTGTGAGTTTAAATTTTAATTGCTAAACAGGGTATTTTTTAAATATTGCAAATTTCTAGTTTTCGTAGTATATAGATATTGTTTTGTGCCAATTTTATTATAGTTTATCTTATTTAGAGTATATAATTATATATAAAGATTTAGTGTTGTTAAGTGCTTTTAATTTAGTAAACTATGAATATTAACCAACCTTTAACTACTAGTAATTCGCCTACAAAAAAAACATAGTTAACGTTAAAAGAACGAATAATGGTTAAAAATGTTTACCATGGGATTCGGGAACGAAATCCTGAAGTAACCACTTTGGATGCTGCAGAGATATGTGCAACTTTAACAAAAGTTTTTTCGCATACGGTATTCAGAGTTTTAAAAGGCAAATAAACAGTATTAGTAATTATTCGGATAACTGGGAAATGCTATTTTTTCGCTATTTTTTTTCCGACTCTCTACTTTCCGATTGTTAAACATGAATCAGAAGTTGTTTTTTTGACCGCCTCTTATTGTATTTCAAGGGAAGAATAATTAAATTTTTAATTACATTTTACTACATATTCCTTTAAATTCTGTCATTTGCACGAAAACATATTTAAAAAACTCATACTATTTTAATATTTAAAAAAAAATCACTCAAAAAGTACGGAAAAAACCTTAATATTCAATAAAAAGTAGGTAAAACGTTTAAGTCCGAATTCAACTCGAAATTATGAAAATGTTGACCTGTTGTCGAGTTGTAGTATTTTTCTTTATGACATTGTTATAAGGTATGCGGACCTTGCTTCGCTCGGCCCGCAATGTTTGATCAAAAATATCCACTAAATAATATGGAACTCGAAAGACCCGAAATAGTTATTGGATTCTACAAGCTGATGATTTCAGGGCTTTCGTATTTCTTATATAGTGGATATTTTTAATGACGCAATGCGTGCAAATATCGTATTTAATATTAAATTTGCAAGATCGGTGGTGAATTGGCAAGTTAGTGTAACTTGGATTGTCTATCGTTCTGTTTTTACGTCTTTTTTAATCTATGTTAAAACTGAAATTTTATTATTTTTTTCATGTAGCAAAATAAAATCGAAGAAGATAAAATTAAAGTAAAAAATGTATTTTTTTGCAAAAACTATGAGAAATCACCAAAAAAACTCAAATTTGTGTTCTATGACCTTAAAATAGAAGGTGTGCAAAATTTAGCAAAAAATTTACATTTTTCATTGATCCGAATAATATCCATAATAATATGGGCTAGTTACTAATTTAAAGGGTTGATGAAAATGTGAGAAAATAACTTTTGCTTGTATAAAATATATTTATGTTTGAACGAAATTTTATTTTTTATTTTCTAAAATGCACACGCCACTGGAATTGATACCCCTGACGCCGCACAACCCGGGGCGCTCTAAAGGCGAGCGATGCGTCATTGACAGAAATTTTGGACTTCAAGTTATAGTATATGAAGTCATGGGCCTAAAGAATTAGATTAGTTTACAGCTGATAACAGACGGGAATAGAACTGCCGGAAACGTTGTGTAAATAAACTTAAATAAAGACAATGAAAGTTTAAAATTCTTCTTTTAGTACCTAGGTAATTATTAACAATTTGCGTCCATATAATTAAATTTAGGTTAAAATAGTGACATTATAATGGACTATTGTTGCTACCTGCAACATATGAGGTCAAAACAGATCGCTTAACAATTTGTCGTCTTTATAATAAAGATAATTAATTTTTAACACTTATTAAAAAAAAGTAAAAATATTTAATAGCAAATGCTTAACTGAATTTTAAATAGTATTTTGAAATAACATTATCAATAGCTTTGTTTTTTATAACATGATTTTGCCGCAAAAAGCTAAAAACGTAAAGAAATACCAAAAACTACATTCAAAGAAACACCTGTTGAAGCATATGACGTATTGGCGAAACCACTCAGCGCTGTAAGTTCTGTCTGTAAAAAAGAAAAATATTGTGTGTTGTGTATATAAACGTGGAACAAAGTTTAAAAATGTGTAACCATGATGGTCATTTGTCGATTTTTCTACATTTTAATTAGAATCAACTGTAGTTAGTGTATGTCTACTATGAATTTGATTTTTTATTATTATTGACGCTATGTAAAATTGTTTTTATTTAAAAGTCCTGGAGGAAAAGTTTTACTTTTTGTTTAACAATTTGCTGCTAGTTCTACCCTTGATCTTTCCGTTAATTTGCCTCTTTTATAATTTATCTTAAAATCTGTGCTCCAGAACTTGCACATATCTTAACTCGCTATTTTGAATTTCCTTCAACTGGATGAATGGCCACACGTGTATAATCTAACTCCAAAAATATGTTGAAAATTTTTCTTTTAATTTTATGTTTGTATTTTTTCCCATAGTTGTCTGAAAAGTAATGAAATAATTCACTTATTTTCAAATTTTAAAGTCTGGAAAAACATAACTGGCAATACAGATTTCGTCACGAAAAATCTATTCCAAACCTTATTTTATTAGTTCCACATAACTGAAATAATTTCTTTAAGCTCCTTGTTAAACATTAGATTGTTGTCTTGATCTAAGGCTTAAGACCAAGTCTGGCATAAGGCACTCCAACTTCTATCTCGTTGGTCTTTTAGCTTAACTTTTTATATATTACCAATCAGCCCTTCCTGCAATCTTGTTCCTATGTTTGAGAAATGGCTTCTGCGATAACTCCTAACATTTATATTTTTGTTTCCTTTTCTAGCCCACCGACAAGCTGTAGGGAACCTGTGGCCTTTTTATAGATATTTCCACGGCTGCTTTAAGATATTAGCCAATATCATCCTTTTGAGTCCACCTGGAAAGGTCCTGAATGTTCCACTTTATTTTTTCTTTCATTCCTAAAGGGTCTAATCTGTAAAACCTACTATCTGCAAAGGCTTTTGCAAACCTTTACATTTTTAAGTCCCAGTTAACGATCTATCTCTAATTTCACACAAGACACCTACGGTACGTACGTGCCTATCTGCCAGCTTGAAAGTTGTTAAATGTCTTTATCCATCGTAAATTTGTCGATACCCCAGATCCAAACTGTTTATGTTTATTTATTTATTAAATAAATAAATTTCACCTTTTACAATATGTAAATTTAGTACAATGATCCCGAACATAAGACTTTTGATGAGAGCAACTATGATTTATGGTACTGGCGTTATACAGTGTGTTCCAAATTGGGCCTACATGTGTTGGTAACTCGGGAACCATTAGAGCTACAGTGTTGGTTAAATAAGGAAAGTTTTAGACAATTTAATTGCAATTTTTAAATCTGCTTTCAGATTTTATTTTTCTTTTATGGTTTTTGAGATAATTAAGAAAAACCAAAATGGTGCATTTTTAATTTTGCCTGTAGCTCGCAAACTACCAATTTTACGGTTGTAAGACTACTACATTATTAGAACACTTTTTTTTTGAGAATTTAATTTAAGTAAAAATATTTTTCTAACTTTATTTGTTTTTGAGATATTTACCCAAACTTTGGATTTTTATACAGATGCCATATTGGATTTTTACATTTTTAAAAAGAGCTTTTCAAAAGCTTTTCATTGATGTATCAGAAGTCTAGGTTTTTAGATTGCTTAAGCTCTAAAAACAATAATTTTTGTTTATTTAATAGTAGGCTTAGACTAGACTGCGTAATGGCCGCCCCGTTTCATAAAAAACAAATGATACGCATCTTATAATTTAAATAATGTAAATGTCAAAATTAGCGTGCATCTTATTTTTTGTTTAGAAACGCCTTCAACACAAAATCAAGTTTTGATTATTTTAAGTATTTTCAATAATGGCTCTTAATTATTCCAATGATGAAAAGGTGGATATGCTAGAAATTTATTTTGAAATCTAACAGAAATACAGAAGCTGTAGCACTTGCATACGAAGAACAATTTCCGGAGCGGCAACAACCTAACCAAAGACATTTTAGATTTTTAGTTACGAACTTGTTAGCCTATGGATCTTTTGTGGAACCGAATTCCAAAACTTATACAAAAAATAATGAAGCAAGAAAGGCGATTATAATGGAAAACGTTAGAGATGATTCCACAACATCGGTTAGAAAAGTGGAAGAACAGACAACAATTCCTAAGTCATCTGTGCATCGGTCTTTAAAAAAACACCGTTTTCATCCATACAAACCACGTATTGACTTCAGGGGAATGATTTCAATAGACGAATCACCTTTAGTCAATGGTTTATTACTAAATGTCAATAGATACCCAATTTCAAAGCCAAGGTTCTCTGGACAGACGAAACCCGGTTTACAAATTGTGGAATTTTTAATAGGCACAATTATCATGCTGGGATACAGAAAATCCCCCTTATTTAGAAGAAAGGCGGCTACAAACAAGGTTTGGCTTTAAAGTCTAGTGTGGCATCATAGGTAAATTTTTTAAAGCCTTTAATTTACGTCTTACAATTAGATAAAATTTTATTTTTTTGTTTTAGACCCAAACCCTTTAATTGGACCATTTATTTTTGGAAACTCTGAATGATGATAGGTATTTGCTACTTTGCAAAAACAGGAAATTTTCCCGGGCCCTAGAAATACAGTTCCCCCCAAAAGAAATGAATAATTTGTGGTTTCAACAAGGCGAATGTCCAGCGCACAGTACCAGGGAGGTGACCACCTTTAATGACAAAATTATCTCTAATAATGGGCCAATTGCTTGGCCAGCTAGATCACCGGATATCACACACCCCAATTTACCTATGGGGACACGCAAAAAATGAGGTGTACGAGTTTTTCCCCCCCAAAATAGGCTGGAACTAGAACACAGGGTACGGAATGTGTTTGCCCCTTTCCCTCACGTTACGCCGAGTAACCCGAAGGTGTTGGAAAAATGCGAAATGTGTGAAAAATGGAGGAAGACATGTACTGTGATTTTATTTTCTTGTTTACTGATACATTTTTTGTTTTACAGTTGTGTTTTGAAGCATATACATACCTAAAATTTTAAAATTTCAATAATAATCGTCAGAATAATAGGTGAAGATATGTTTATATAATTCTTATGTTTGTTACAGTTGCCTTCTGACATGGAAAACTTTTGAAGTGGAAAATGACAGGTGGTTCAAAGAAGATGAAAGAAATGTAATACCACATTTAAATCTTGCATTAACTGCTGAAACTGTTGGTGTTATGGAGACTAGGCCAAGTAAAAAAGCAAAATTTGAAGTTTGTGAAGATTCTCCAAGCACATTTAAATGTTATGTTAGTTAAGTCTTTTTTTTGGCTTTGTCAATGAGAGTTTTCGACAATAAAGCATATTTATTATTATTTTTACATCATTTATATTTTGACCCTTGCTAAATAGCCTAATTTTTGTTTTTACACTCTTGGCAAGTTGATAGAAGAGACATATAGCCGAAGAGCTGGTAAAATTTTAAGTAGGTTCTTAAGACACTTTAAAAATTTTTGAAATTGTCCTTAAAGGACCCCTAAACATAAAAGTCAAGGTCTGGCTGAAGGGTAGCCTTACCAACTCTTAAATTTTTTTAATTCAAGGGTTGGGGGCACCCTACCCTTCACTCAGACCTTAATTTTTTTGTTTAGGGGCTTCAAACATTTACATTTCAAAGTGGCAGAACCTATTCAAACCTCCTATAGTCGGGGCTGGTGAACAATTTTGAATGGGTTCTTAAAGCACTTTGAATATTAGTGTAATTGTCCTTAAAGAACCCGTAAACATAAAAGTGAAGGTCTGGCTGAAGGATAGCGGCCCCTATCAAGCCTTAAATTTGTTTTAATTCCCGGGGGTTTGGGTTTGGGGGGCTGGCCCTTCAGAAAGCTTTGACTTTTTTGTTTAGGGTCATTCAAGGAAAATTTAACAAATTTTCAAAAATGCCCAAAAAACTATTTAGTTTTTCACGAGCCCCCTACTAGTCCCAAAAGATGGTGAACAATTTTGAGTAGGTTCATAATGCACTTTGAATATTGGGGTTTAAATTTTACTTGAAGAACCCGTAAACATAAAAGTGAAGGTCTGGCTGAAGGGTAGCGGCCCCCCAAACAACCCTTAAATTTGTTTCATTCAAGGGTTGTTCGCAGAAATCAATCCGTGACAGTTTGTGATTTATTTCTGAACATTTATTGGTTATATTTTGAATGACAGCCTGTCAAACCATGTCCCAAATGCCAATTAAAATCTGAAAAAAAAAACACAAACTATCTCAGACATTCTACGAACAAAAATAAATTTCTCTTACTTGAACTAAGTACGTGCCCCAAAAAAAAAATGGGCCAAATTAAAACAATCATTTTTTCTGCAAACCTTTTATTAACATTTGAAAAATATTATTTTCCCAAAATATCTGGGCAGAATCTATCATATGACTAATATATTCTTCATCATAGTCAATATCAAAAACATTAAAAACAAGATAGACTCCATTATTTACATTTGATTGAAATCATACATTGGTATAGAGTTGCCAAATTCAGCGAAGTGGCTGATTATTTAAGGCCACTTGGACTCACTTGGTAATTCTCCTTATGCCAATTTACAAAAATTTTCTTGTTTACCTTAAAACTTTCTTAATTAAAATAAGTATAAACGAACTTCAAAACAAACAACCTTTTAATATCATAGTTTTTACTACTTTTAACAATATTTTTTATAAAAAATAAAAATAAAGTACAAATTTAATTTAAACATCGACAACTCCGCCATTATCGCGTAATGCGCGTTCACGTCTTTTCATTCATTTTTGCCGTGTGCTGCATTGTCAGTTTTCGCTTGTGTTTGGAATAAGTGTGTTTACGGTTTTGTGCTGTTAAACTAACCAAAACTTGATTTTTGTGTGTAAAAACATTTAATTATGGGTCGATCGTGTCTCATTTGTAAGAAAAAGGATTATAAAAACCCAGAAGTGTCTTTTCACAGGTAATTAAAGTTATAGGTTATGTCAACCGCATGGCCAGTGGCCAGTGGCGTGGTTATAGCCGAATTTAATTTGTGTGTATGTTTGTTATTTATTATTAAGAATGTTGAAAAGGTTTTATTTTCTAATTAATACAATATCCTAAATAATTGTTGGTTAAGGGTATGAATGTTTATGCTTACTAAAATAATATGTTTCTATACGCTTAAATTAACAGTTTATATTTACTTCAGGTTTCCGACAAATTTGGAAAAAAAACGTGTGTGGCTCTCAGTTTTTGGTTTACAAGACAATAACAATGTTCCAAAGCAACCTGACATATGTTCAGATCATTTTGATGGAACTGATATTATTTGTCAACCTAATGGACGTAAACAGATAAGGCCAGATGCTTTACCGCGTGAAAATGTTTCCGTGTTTTTGCACTATCCCTCTTCTAGGTCAGTACATTAATTTCATATATATTTATTGCTTAAAAGATAGAGTTTTAGTGGATTTAGTCTTTGTCATCATTGCGCTTTAAACAAATAAGTAGTAGATTTTACATGATCAAAAAATGTATTTTAGCTCGAGCTCTAGCTTGCAGTCTACTGTTAGTGACGATGCCTCAATTGAAACTTCTCCTAATAGTGCACTTGGGTAAGTTCCCATTACTTAGTTTTTTTTCTAATTTTTTTCCAACAATGTGTTTTAAAATTATTTAATTTCTGGTATATTTAAAATAGGTTTCGCTCTTTAAAAAATCTAATTTTTTGAAAGGTATATCAAAAATATAATTTAGAATGACGAAAAAAATATATCATACAAGTTTTAGTAGCCTGAGAGCTGGCAGCATTTTTTGGGTAAGTATTTGAGGCAAGCTGAAAACTTGTCATATACTTCTCCTATTAAACCCCAACACGGAACTGCAGACCTGGCTGGTGAGTAGCGGGGCTTAATCAATCCCTAAATTTTTAAAAATATTTATTTTTTTTTCCAAAAATGTATTTAAGGCAATATGCAATTTTTATATGTTGTAGTTGAATGTTTAAAGAATTAAAAAAAATAATAAGCCAGACGATTTTGTGGGGGTTTTAACCTTGCCAGGCGCGTGCAAAAATGTTTTGCAAAAAACATAAAAAAATGTATTTGAGGCAACTTGAAATTTTAATAGGGTATTATTTATAACTAAAAAATAAGATTTTAAGAAATTTTACATTATTTCGGACATTGGATGCATAAGATCCCGACTTAAAACGGGACACTTAGCAATCCTACTTGTTTTCGTAACTATAGTTTTTAACGACTGGCCTACTTTCCAATGACGTAGCGCTCAGTCCTTAAAGCTTTTAGGAGTTGTTGGAAAACCCCGTTTTGGGGAATAAACCCTCTAACTTTCTTACAAAAAATACTACTCAAGTATAATTTGTTTTACTTGAAGTACTTTAAATTACTTCAAGTAGTTTTATGTACTTCAAGTACTTTGGTGTCTTCAAGTACTTTGTTTTACTTCAAGTACTTTGTCCTACTTCAAGTACTTTTTTAATTTACTTGAAAATGCAAGTACATTTTAATGAATACTTGGTACTTGTACTTGAAGTAAATTTAAAAAATTAAAAACTTAGTACTTGTACTTGAAGTACTATTTAAGAGTACTTTGACAGCTCTGGGTATAAGTTTAAAAATGTTTTATTCGATAGATAAGCCCTTTTTGTACATATGTTTGATTAAATAAAAATATAAATATATTTTTCTTATAGCCTTATTTAATTTTTCCCTACAATATTGGAGGATATTAGAATAAATTTTTCTTCTTTTAAATGTGGGGTCACAAAGTTAACAACAAAATTGTAATTTAATTATCTTATTGGTAAAATGGTTAAAAGAAATATTCAAATGCATCATTTATGCGAAACCGCTAGTAATTTAAAGATTTTAAAGTAAAAACAAATTATTTAAAATGTACGCCACTGGTAAGTTTCTCTGGGCATCTGTGACAGTGTTGCCATTTTCCCACTTCGTGTATGACTGCGATAAGGCTATCATTCTTCTACTCATTTAAGAAAAGTTATCGAATGTCTGATTGTGTTTATCTGACATTTATGAATGAATTGTGTAGTCTATCTGTTTTTAATTTTTTTGGTCAATATAATAGACAGAAATTTTTTTTTTTACTTCAAACCCTGGATCAGCTACACAAAAATATTCCTTTTTTGCCAAAAATACCCATCTGTAGCTGAATTTGGGCTTTAAATTTATTTGTAATATTACTATCATTAATAAAATTTTTTAATTTTTTTTGCACTACCCGGACATTTTATTTCTATTAAAAATTCTTAAATTGCATCCGGAGAAGCTCCTAAAAATGGATATTTTGGTGATAAAAATTAGTCCTGTTGTTTTTAAATTTCATTTTTATTTCTTTTCCAGGATTTCCAACATTTTTTTTTCCAAATTTTTTCCTCTGGTCATGGCTACAGTTTCTCTCACTTGTAACCCCCCCTTGAGATTCAACCAAAGAACCTGCTGATGTCTTGCAACGGGCTGCTTCATAGATTCTTGAAGCAGTTATTCTCCCATAACGAAGTTCATGCCAAAATTTTCCTTTGTTCTGTTGTGGCATTACATGCTGCTTCACAATCTTCACTGGTCATCGGTTTTTTTGCAAAAATCGTAAAATTCATTGAAATTTTTTTCCTCCAGTTCTTAAAAATTTAATCAACAATGTATAAAATGCTAAGATCATTGAGTGATTTTTTTTCCCCCAAAATTTTTAAAAACTGCATAGGGGGGTTAGCTGTTCATTTTTTTCCCCTTTAAAGCTCCCTGCAGGAGAAGAGGCAAATTTTTTTTATTTGGGGGGGGCCCAAAAAGTCTTCTACTGTTATGTACTTAAGACTTTTTCCCAAACCCAAAAATTTTTTGACTTTTTCCAGTAACAGTCCCCTGTTGGAGAGGTTCTTCACTTCGCCTATGAATCCACAAAAAAAAAGGCTACGGCATGTTTACAGCCACCTGTAATACAAAAACAAATCCAAAAATATTAATTTTGTTTCCATCGATCAAATTAAAAAAATGTTTAAACTTAAATTTTTTACTTGAAATACTTAATTATTACCATTTTGTAGTATTAACAGATTATAAATTACCTGATGAGGCAGGACAGTCGGGGCCAAAAATCTAGTAACTTTCTCTTCTTGTTCATTAATAGTAACAGTTACATTGTACTGCTTAGACCTTACTTTATGCTCGGCACACTTTACATTTTTTTATGCACATGTTCCCCTCTCGCTTAAGCTGGACATATCCTACCGCTTTTGTCCCCATAGTTTTTTCCACCTGAACTGCAAACAAAAAATGATTTCATTGAAAATAGTTACAACCTTCTTGAATTCTGTTTTGAAAAATAAAATTAGGATATAAATTTGATGAACTCCTGGAATATGCTCCTCAAATAGTATATTAGGTAAAAAAATTACCTATCGGGGTTTTTAAACCTCTGATTTCCCGGGTTGAAAAAAAACGCTTTCAAAAAAAAATTTGCAATCATTAAAATTTCCTCACATACTGGCAAATTTTTTTAATCAGCTTTTTGAATCCAACCTCAGTCATTCTGCAGAGTTTATTGTATAAAAAAAAAAAAAAAATAATAAAATAAAAACGTCAGCAAATCACTTCCAAACAACAAGAACAAAATCACAAATAGAACTAAACAAAATTAAGACAACAAACAACTAACCAAAAATTTTTGGTTTTTTTTCCCAAAACATCAAACCGTCACCGAAACCATCACGCTCATGCGCAGTGATTAAATTGGGACGCATTTTTTAACACTGCGCATGACGTGATATTTCCCCGGGACGGTTTTAAAAGGGGTTTTTGGGGCTGTTGGAACAAACCTTATGACCCGGGGGTTTCCAGACGAGTAATGTAAATTTCAAGTATCGATGCCTGCTAGGTTTAAATATTTAGTTATAAAACATTTTTATTATCATAAGGACTATTAATATTGTTATAGGTACCCAAAAATTTAATATAAAAAAATTAAAAGGAAAATGATGAAATAATGGGATTATACCTGACACTTGGGTTTTAAAAAAGGGGAAAAAGTACATTTCATACAAGGTATATAATCAACACTTGGCAACACAGAAGGCTTCTCTCAAACAGTACAATTAAGTTGGAGATTTGGCAAATTATTACCTAGTGATGACGCTATCCAATCAGAATCGTTTTTTTTAAAATTTGAATTTTTAGTACTTTTATTTTTGAAATATCTCAGGAATTACTTTATTTATCAGTATACTAATTTACACACGCAATTTTAGACCCCCATTTAATCCCCAAATACATAGAAATTATAAACATTTATTTTGCGTGCAAAAAGGCCCCCTTCTCCCCGGGAAATAATCCCCATGAGAATCCAAGAAATGAATTTTCCCCAAAGGCATATTGCACCCTAGGTTTTGGTAACAAGAAAAAAATTGGGCAACCAGGTCTTTATAGTTTTCAGCTTTTATGTTTCCCAAAAATTGGTTTTAAATTTTAAAGGATTCCCCAAAATCTTTTTTCCCTTCCTTCAAGTACGGAATTGAATTGCTCATCTGCAAAGAGTTTCCCCAAACTGGGGGCCCAAAAAAAATTCCCTCCTTTTAAATTTTGCATCACTGATTGAAGGGAACTTTTTTTTTTAAAAAACTAAAAAACGACCTTCCTTTTTTCATGGCCTTTACAAAATTTTTCATGA
>JAHBCN010018381.1:0-17118 GCA_019359885.1 Listronotus oregonensis
GAATACAACGAGTAGCCATACATACAAAAATTGCAGCGTATGCTTTAAAAAATTTTTTTGAGTTTCTTAAGTTACTAGCTCGAATAGAAAATGGACCTGCCATATAACCCCCCGTGAAAAGCAAAACCTTTTTTGGTAGAGATTAGGGGGAAAAGTACCATTATGGGCTGTACAGAAACAGGATCAATGCGAAAGCAAGTAGTACATTTAGAGATTACTCGGGAATAGTACGTTTGGGAGCAAAACCCCCAATAGCTTTGGGGGTAAGCAAATATTGCATAGTTTGTAGGCCAGGATGTAAATATGATTTATTAGTAAAATTGATTATAAGATCCGTGAGACGGTATTGGAGGGTAATAAAATAGGGTGTTTTTGATCATGAGCAATTTTAGCATTTTTTAATCTGCCGCCAACACGAAGTATTTTTTTGATCGTCGAGAAAAGGATCGTTTTTTTCTAAGAGATTTTGCTAATTTTTTATTATTTATTAATGCATCAATTTCAGCAGAAAAAACATTATTTTGAACATTTTTTACGAGAAGTAAAAGAGCCTGATGCATTTCAAGTAAAGAGAAAAAATTTGAATGTTTATAATCTTCCTTGATATCTCGTTGTAAATATTTAATTTTAAAATTGTGAATAAAGCGAATTAGGTAACAAATTACATTTTGAATTTTAGAAAAAAGAATTTATTTAATAATTGGTCAAATTCTGAGAAATTTAAAAAAAAAACAGAAAGGGTTTTTACGTCTTTCTTGGGGGGGTTCAAAGTGTTCATAAATACTTGGGGGCCAATTTTCTTGGGGTTCATTAAAACCGGAAGGCCCCCCGCCCACCATAGCGTATTTTCTAAGAGATCCTGAGGTGACACCCCCGGATCCAGGGTCCGGGGGTTATCAGTTGATATCACGTGATCCCTTTTTTGGGGGGGGTATTTTTTTTGGACATGAGAAATGCGTTATTCCCGCTGCCCTGCACGCCTGGACAATTATGTTCTAAAAAGTATTGGGCTTCCATACACCTTTAAACTTCCTTGGGTAGTGCCACCACGGACGTTATTTTTAAATAACTACTACCTAAAATAATTATAATATACTGTCAATAATATTTTTGTAAAGCATGGAAAAAATAAAAAAGGTTTTTTGCTAATTTTTATTGGTGCATTATTCGCAGAGAAAAGTCGAAAAAACTGACAACTTTTTAAAAAATTCATAACATGTTAATACTAAAAATTTTGCAAGGTTTTGTGGGGCTATAATAAAAACTACAATTGTCTTTGGTATGATGTAAGTTATTTTTTGCTTTTGTTTGTTGAGCCCTCCGCCACTGGTCTATATTCTCAAAAATCTTTGATGTCAGTTGTCCCCCCTCTATCGACGTTCAGAAAATTGTAATACATACTAAATTAAATGTTACCTTAAGCAGTGTTACCGCCACGTCTATATCTTCTTATACGGTAGTCTGGAGGATGATTATTAAAAACTCTATGTACATTTACCCATCTCTCATTAAATATTTGCACATTCGCCATTCTAACGTCGTAAGGAATATCATCGGACCTGATTAAAGTTACAAATCTTTCAAGTTCAGTAAATACGTCCTTCCGGCTATCTTCTCTAGCTTCGTCTTTTAATTGACAAAGTGTCGCACGAATATTGTCAAATTCATGTTGTATATCGAAAATATCAACTACATTTTGATCAACCTTCTTCTTTCTGATAGCTCCAGTTGATCGTTCCTCCACATTTTTAGTGACTTTTTTATCAGTATCTTCAGTTAGGTTACTAACACTCGGTGGCACATCTTGAACAACGGTCAAATTTGATAGTGGAGGATTACTCGTTTTGGAGGGTTCAAGCTTTGTTGTCGCTTTCTTATCAAATCCGCCGGCAGCTTGTTCATGTTGGGCGGACACTTTGACGTTTCCAACCACATTTTTAGTGACTTTTTTATCAGTATCTTCAGTTAGGTTACTAACACTCGGTGGCACATCTTGAACAACGGTCAAATTTGATAGTGGAGGATTACTCGTTTTGGAGGGTTCAAGCTTTGTTGTCGCTTTCTTATCAAATCCGCCGGCAGCTTGTTCATGTTGGGCGGACACTTTGACGTTTCCAACCACATTTTTAGTGACTTTTTATCAGTATCTTCAGTTGGGTTACTAACACTCGGTGGCACATCTTGAACAACGGTCAAATTTGATAGTGGAGGATTACTCGTTTTGGAGGGTTCAGCTTTGTTGTCGCTTTCTTATCAAATCCGCCGGCAGCTTGTTCATGTTCGGCGGACACTTGCTGCAAAACCTTTTTATCTTTTTCCTCGTGCTGTTCTTGAGCCTGTTCAAATCGTTTATTCATTTTTCTAAGAAACGCCAAAATGAGGTGGACAGGCACTTTGGTTGATCTATAAACACCTTTTACTAATTTATCTATTATGTGGAACAGCTGTTTCTTTAAATCTTCTTTCGTCCTTAAAAGGTCGTTAGATGAAGATGCGACGCTTACATCAACATTTTCTGAATTATCTAGGAATCTCTCAGGATTATTGTCAACAATTGGATTTTGAGGTATCATTGGCATAGCTTGGTTCACCATAACCTAAAAAAAATCTCGAGTTTTTATACGAAATAGATATTTTTTATGGTATAAGAGTCATAATACCGATCATTATGGTACTAGCCGTGAACACGGCGTGTGCCATAATGATTGTTTATGATCCAAATTTCATACAACAATTTATATTTCAGCAATTTCTTTAAAACTAAACGCCTTGCTGCATTTGAGTAAGTGATGTAAACGTAGCTTAATTTCAGTAATCTGCGTAGCAACCTGATAACAACGGAATTGTTAACTTGTATTCTCATCTCATTGTCAAAGTTAAATTTATTAGAAAGTTCATCAAGCATTGTAAAATTGATAATTTAGCTCAGTGTTTCCCAAACTTATCTAAAGCGCGACCCCTTTTTGTTAAAAAAATTGTTCACGACCCCCTACTCATCACCCAAACCAAAATAACGACAAAAATAGCGTGCCTAATTTACAACTGATGGTTTCTCAAATTTTATTTTACTTTACTGTTTAAGTTTAAACTAAATACATTTAAAAAATTCAACAATTATTTTAATAATTGCGATCTGTTCCACTAGTAAACTAGTAGTACTTCTGCCAGACTAGCATTTACAATAAAAATAAATAATAAAAAGTCGACTGCACATTGTACACCGCGACATCTTTGTTTGTGTCCCCGAAGAAATTCAAAACAGTTACGACAGTTGCAGATGGATACTGAATCCGTTTTTAGCCGATTCCTTTCAACATGCTGAAATACCAATAAACATGAAAGAACAACTTATTGAAATATCAAGTGATGGAATGTTCAAGCTGCAATTTTTTTCCCAGAACCCGGACGAATTTTGGACCAAAAAGATGCAGGAATACCCTCAGTTGGCGAATGAAGCTGTAAAATGTTTGGTTCCATTTGTAACATCATATTTATGTGAGTTAAGTTTCTCGTCTATGACTGCCATTAAAAAAAAAGTGAGAAATCGTCTCGTACTTGAAAACGATATAATTGTGTGTGTCTCAAATACACAGCCTAGATTTGAAAGACTAGTTTCAAAAAAACAGGCGCATGGGTCTCATTAACATTGTAATATTTGACTTTATTTTTTCTTTTATTTTTAAGGACTTTTTAAGAACTTTTAATATTTAGTTTTTTATGTTTCGTTTGATAATTAATTGTTAATTTTTATTTACGGCTTTATTAAAATAAAAATACATGATTTAACAAAGTAGTGTTTTTGTCTTATTTTGGAAATTTCCGGCGACCCCCCTAGTACCTCATTGCGACCCCCCAGGGGGTCGCGACCCACACTTTGGGAAACACTGATTTAGCTAATTGTGCAGTTGCTGGATTATTGCCTGAAAAGTCTAAAAGCGTCTACGAAAAAACCTAAGCTAATTATAAAAGTTAGTGTCAAAAAAAAAAGGTTGAGAATATTTCGCAGAAAAAGGTAGTTTTAGTTCATTTCAAAAAACAACATCAGTGACAAAAAAGTATATAAGTTTATAGAGTATTACTCGATGTTACGAAGCACGTTGTCAACTAAAAAAAAATGTTGACATAAGTAAGTTAAGTCACCTGATTGCGTTTTTAAAATTAAACTTCGATTCTTATAAACCTAAAAAGTCCCGAATTTTGACTAAAGAAAATATTGCAATGTTTCTACAAGAGGCGGAGAATGAAAAATATTTGCTGTTGAAAGTGTCAATGATAATAGGTATAAATGGAGCATGCTGAAGAAAAAAGCTTAGAACTAAGAAAACTTAAGAATGGAAGATATACAGGATAAAGGGACTGCTTTTAGAATTGTAATATCTAGTACAAAAACCAATGTTTCCCGAGAATTCTTTGTAACGCCTGGCGATGCGAAGGAGTAAACATGGTGCAATTGGTTCAAACCTATGCGTCAGTGAGAAACAGCGATGCTGAATTTTCTCCATAGATTTTTGAATAGTAAAGATTACACGATAAACTCGAACTTACGGTCAGACATTGGAAAAGGACGTAACGCGTAACTAAAGTCGATACTTTCTGTTGCCAGCTTGAAGTGAATTTAAACATTTCTGAATAAAATTGCCTCTAAGTTCTATATTTATAATAAAAAATGGGCATAATAATAAATAGATTACTAAATTTGGCTTTAAAAAATAAATAATTTATAGATAATTTTGCTACATAAACCATTTTTTATTTATTTTTATTTGGTTAAATACGTTTCGCATCGCTACATTTCGCCCGCAAAGGAAATTTCGCAGGCGGAATGTGGCAATGCCGCTTCAACGCGCGTGGGAATTTTATCATTTCCATTGATAAATGGAATGAACTTGATTGGGTGTAGTGCGACGTTGCCCTGGATTTTCTTAAGACCTTTGTGGTGTTTTTATTAAAACTATCTGTTAAAACTATTTACAAACTTAGATTAAAAACTCTAAAATGGTGCGTGAATGTGTTTTGTGTAAAAAAATGGACTATTTACACGAAGATGTGTCTTTTCATAGGTAAGTTAGGTTCTGTTTGCTAGGCAATGTTTTTACCAAGGTCAGTGGCGTAGATTTACAATAGCCTGGAGGAAAGTAACTAGACCAAAAGTAATGTATTCATTGTACTTGTTTTATTATTTTTATTAGACTATTATCGAATTTATTAGTTTGTGAGTAGGTTTATAATATTGTGGGAGAAATTATACATTATACAAATACATTTGGTTTTCTCTTGTGGGAATTGAAGAAGGACAACATTTACCAAAGCACCCTGTGCTATGCTCGGACCATTTTGATCCACAGGATATTTTGGTTAAGGCAAACAATAGCAAATATTTAAGGCCTGGAGCCATCCCAAAAATTTCACATCATATATTTGACAATCAATCTGTTGATGGAAGGTAATTATTATAGACTAATACATTCAAATTATTGTTAACGTTGTTTTGTATATTTACGAATCTTCATGAACTTTGGTTCTTGATTTAAAAAACACCATTTCTTTGGTGTAGGTCTATCTAATAACATTTGAGCTTTTATGTTTAAAACAAGTACATCTTTTTGACCTATTCATTTTTTAACTTAATTAATATAACTGTATTTTTTAGCTCTGACTCCACTTTACTTGAGACTCCCCCTAGGAAAGTGAAAGGGTATGTAATTAATATGGTCCTACAAAATCAGCAAAAGTTTTCTAAAGGTTTTTACGTAAATATGTTTTTAGTTTAATTAACTTTTAGGGATGAAGACATATCCGTGGATAATTGGGTGCATGATTTATCGAAAAATTTGACCACAGCGAGCGCTGCAATCAATTTAGCTGTCCCCAAAATATATTTTGCAACATGCCAATACAATTTTTCGAAATTTTGAAAGATAATGCTTCATTTTGCGATTTTCTGAAAAAAAATCAAATTTGACAGCTAAAAAAAGTCACGTAATCATCCTTATACAGGGTGCCACAGATTCAAGTACATGCATGGGGATCTTGGAAGAAATACAAAGTCGGTTAAATTATTGCAAAGTTGCGCCTTTAGGTGCCTAACAACATGCCGTTTAGAAAGTTGTAAAATTCCGAGTACTTTCGGAGATATCCGGAAAAAACCGAAATTTGCCGATTTCGTTTTTATTTTTTTCTGACGTTATTTAAAGAGATATGAAAAATAAAAGACACTTTCTTATGGCCACTTTTTAAGCCTCACAAAAAGCGTTGAAAGATTTTCCGTACGACGTTTCGTTTTTGTTAAACCATCATCAACTTTATTTTTTTAAATACGGCACTCAATTGTTTATTGCATTTTTTTGAAGCAGTTATAATACCAATTACAATGATGTATAAGACTTAATATTTTTCTGTTAAATAAACATATTTTCAATAAGAGACAATGAGTTAGACAAGGAACGCACATCATTTCTTATAGGGGCGTTTCATATTTGTTAAAAAATATTAAGTGTTATACATTTTTGTTATTGAAATAATAAGGGGTTCAAAAAATGAAATAAAAAAACCAGGTCCGTATTTAAAAAAATAAAGTTGATGATAATTTAACGAAAACGAGTCGTGCGGAAAATTTCTTAACGCTGTTTTGTAGAGCTTAAAAAGTGGCCACGAGAAAGTGTCTTTTGTTTTTCCATATATCTTTAAATAACGCCAGAAAAAAATAAAAACGAAATCGGCAAATTTCGTTTTTTTTTCGGAAATCTCCGAAAGTACTCGGAATTTTGCAACTTTCTAAAGTGAATATGGTTAGTTACGTAAATACACAACTCTGCCATAATTTAACCGACTTCGTATCTCTTACGGTTTCCGAGATCCCCATGCATGCACTAGAATCTGTGGCACCCTGTATACATTATTTGGCATTATTTTTCAAACAAAAACTTTTGGCAAAAAAAATTACCCGAATTAATTGGGGAAAATTTTTCCCATTTGATGCGGACTTTATGGTTGACACTGTATATTATCTTAGGAATAAGTAGATAATTTTTATTTTTGCCTTGTATCTAATATTTTATGTTATTTTTTGTGTACCTTATATAATAAAAAGTATCCCCAGTTTTTGTTTTTTTTTATTAATTTGTGGCCCACATTATTCTAAATTTATAGAAGAAAAGTAATTTTGTTTAAACAACCAATATACCAAAAATATTTTATGTTTTTTTAGAATAAAATATTTTATAACTGTTTATGTTGCTAATCAATATTTTTTAATAAACTAAAGTTAAAAAGATCACCATAATTAGAACGATTTAAAAATTAATATTTTTAATAAATTTATATCTAATCGTAACTTCTAACATAAACCATACGCCACTGGTCGAAACTGCAAGGCTCCGTACAATGTTGCCTTGATCAGTCCTAATTTATCTTCTATCCTTTTTCCCCTTATATGATTTTATTGATAATGTCTGGGACAAAACAAAGTGTCACTTATGAATAAAATGTTAAGTCTTTTCTTTCTTTCGTCTGAGATTTTCCCGTTTTTTTTGTCCTTCAGAACAGCAAATGTACAAAGCAGTCAGTGGGTATTCATACTTTTGGAAACATCTACAAGACAATTGCTTCCCTTTTAAAGTATCTTTTTTGCCGAATACACTGGTCACTGTTTTCGAAGGTCTTCGGTCGGCTTCATTGCTGACCGATTCCGTAGTGGATCTTCACACTGTTAAACGCGAAAATAAAAAAAAATTCGGTATCCATTATTGGAGAAAATTTATCATTGGGTGTTTCACCAATTAATTTCTCTGCACTAAAAACCGGAAATTTACACAATAATACTCAGAATAATGGAATAATTTTAGATACCGGTCGTTTTTCAAATTTGTACGTTTTCAGTACACCTCTGTATCTCGGTGAAGATAGAAAAGTATGGTAAGTAGCATATTTCTGTAGAATTTTACGTATAATTTAGTGGGTTACCTAATTATTTTGCAAATCCATGAAGGACGAAAAAATTGAGGGTTTTTGCCATTTTTTGAGTTTCGTTTCCTGGACTAATACACAATCCGGACAACCTGTATGTCACGGGGAATCGTGTATATTAAAATAAATGAAATTAAATTCACTTACCTGTCCAAAGAGCCATATTTGCTATTTGCTCACGCTCCATTCGAGTCCAGAACTCTACACTATTCCTAAAACCGATTTTGGGTTGTTTAACAGTAACTTTTTATGTTAATGTAACAGGTTATTGACTATGTCAAAAAAATAAAGGTAAAAGTAACTACAACGTTAAAGGAGTTTTATTGTTTCCTATGTTCAAATCACCCTATTTTATATAGGTAAAAGTTTTACCTATATAAAATTATTACATTCACAAGGGATCTTATTTTGTGTTTTCGTTTATATTGTATGGTTTTGTTTTTGTTACTTTTTGTTTTAAGTAACCAAAACAAAACCATAAATATAAACGAAAACACAAAAAATATTATTTATAAGATTTCTTGTAAATGTAATAAATTTTATGTAGGTGAAACTTCCAGACCATTAGTTAAACGTACCTATGAAAGAAAATAGAACATACATTAAAAACACAGAATTCCACAAATTAAAAATCTGTCAATACCATAGATATAAAAGCAAAGGGAGATATAACCGTTCATTCATAAATTGGCTTTTGTTGTGTATCAAACATTCATAATGTGTAAGAAAAGGACTTCCGATAAGAAAATTCCCTGCAGGCAACGTCGCAAATGTTAAGCAGCGCCAAACGTGGCGGACCACCAGTGGCGTAGTTCGTTTCCAAAAACTATTTATCTATAAAAAATTACTAAAGTATATTTTTTAGGTATATTATCCAATGATATCTATTTTATGAGACTCAGTCCAAATAAAGTGCAATGACAACTTTTTTGTTCTGTTTTCGACGTGCAAGTAAATAAAACCTAATGGTTCAATACAATAATGAAACTTTATTTATCATATAAAGCGACACTTCTAAAAACTAGAATTGTTAACCGTTAACCATACATAATAAAAAACTTAAATCTGTTTTTTAACTTTATCGCAATTGCCCGTGTTTTTATCTTCTTCGCTATCCACCGATTTTTATAGATTTACTTTAATGTCATAAAAAGGGATAACAGATCATCTGACAGCCACCCTCAAAGTTTACTTATGAGATCAAAAACGCATGCAATACCATTTTGTAAAAGTGAGAAGAGGAAATTAATAGACCAAAAAATGTTTAGTTCAGTAAGAATATCAAAATATAATTGGGAGATTTTAGGAAAATTAAAATTTGGCATTTGGATTTAAATAAAAAAATCTATTTTTAGGACCCTTTCTTATGAATAAATTTCATTTTTCTAAATTAAATATGTATTTTTAACTTTTATGTTTTTAATGTTTTTTGATTACGAGAAAAGGAAAAAGGTGAGAAAAAATATCACTGTTTCTTTGCATATAATTTATTGTATTCAGTAACAATATTAATGTATTTTTAACAACTAATCCAAGAATATTTAACTATTCATTTCTATTTGTGATAATATCACAAGGATCAAAATAATCTGAAAGATTTTGACAATTTGCGGTAACTGCATATTTTTTTCAAATCCAAGTAGGGAAAACCATTTTTTTTTCTCTCCGGGTCAACAGAAAACCTTAAAACAAATTTTATAATTGAAATTGTTCATATGCTATATTAATCTAATAAAAAAGTTTATAACAAAAAATATACCTTGATGGTTACTTTCAATCGATAATAAAATAATTAAACAATTTTTTCGTTACTTATATAATCAAATTTTATGCTAAAATAAGTACACAATCGTTGTTAATCTGCACAAAAATATAACATAAAAGGTATTAACAACAAAATGTAATTGTTCGCCATGGTATTGCACGTCAATGAAGTGAAGTTTTATAAAAGAACTGTTTAAACTTACCTGTGAAACGAAAGATTTTTATTACGAGAATCCAGTTTTCCACAAACCTGGCACTTCACAACCATTTTTTAGTCTGTTCATTAAAAATAATACATAAAATATTAGGAAAATCCTCTTATAACCGCACTTTAAAAACACAAATTTCTCTCTGAGCTAGTTCAAACGAAATGCAACATCGCCTCACAACACAAATAAAAAATTTACTACTAGCTGACCGATGACCTTCGTGACCCTAGCGTACAAAAACTATGAATAAACTACAAAAAGTAGTGTTGCCCATCTTGACCGTTAATATGCCGTTATGATTATTTTTGAGAATAATATTAATAAAGCAAAATAAAAATTAACTAAAAAACATATTTCTGTCCTTGCTACTAAGTTATTGCATAACGACATGTTATGATCTATGATCTCTTTAAGAATTTAAAAAGAAAATATTAATAAAGCAATATCCTAAAAATTCGGCAATAAAGGACAATCGGCAAGGATGCATGTGTATCAAGCACGTTTGACCATCAAGTGGTCTAGAGAGGTAGACACTATTTCAATGTTTGATTGCTTTTAATTGTAAACAGTTTTATCTCCCCTTGCTTATATATCTATGGTCAATACGCATTTGATAACAACCACATAATAGACTGGAATGCTTTCAGTATTTTATCAAAGGAAACTTTTCACGTTCAAAAATATGTAAAACAAAAGAAAGTACATTTATATTATTAAATAAAGATACATGTGTAGCATCAATATCTGTTAATATAAATAATAGATGGTTACTTATAATTAATGATGAGGTAATTTCAGGTAAATTTAAAATCAATTAACACCAAACATTACCTTTTTTCTCTTTTTAAAAATTATAAATATACCAGTCTAATAAACTAATATCTCATTTATGACTATTATGACAAAACGTTATAAATAGTATAAAAGCTTTCACAAATTCCTAACTTTTTAATCCAAAATTTCTTAAAATTTAGCTTTTTTTTTAATCTTTCATCTTGACAACAGGGGCCGACTTGCCATCGAAACGTAGATTAGTGTTCTTGATTTTTTTTGTTTATTTTGGGAGATTTTTCTTCTTTTTTGCTGCAGGCGATCTGCAAATTCATAGGGCTCGGTTCGATATACCCCGGGACCTGAACCGAAGTGGTCCCATTATCTAAAAAATAATGTTTTGTTTGGAATTACCCAAAAAACCACACTGAAATATTTTTTTTATTTACCGATCCCAGAAGTGAGTGCAGATTTATTACCAGTGAAATTCAGGTTGAGATATGAACATGAATATCACATTTTTTCCGAATGGCGGACTTAGAAAAGAATCAAAATTGTGAGTGACGATATTCTCTTAGTTTATTTTTCTGAAAAAGCCAAATCAATGAAGTCATTCACCTCATGGAGTCAATTCTCCATGTTAAAGAGTTGTTTGGCAATAAAAGAAAATACTCACAACCAATATCCAAAAACTATCGCTTTTTTGAAACGACAAGCTGTAGGATATGTACCAAAGAAATCCAAGGTTCTTACATCAGAACAAGTAACCAAATTTTTATGTGAAGCTTCAGATGAACAATATCTACAAGCAAAAGTAATTTTAGTGTTTGGCATCTTTGGCGCATGCCGCAGAGATGATTTAATACGTTTGAGTTTAGACGATGTGGAAGATAATGGGCGTTTCCTTGTCGTGTTCTTATGAAATGGAAAAACTCACAGGTCAGGAAGTTTTACCATTACCAATGAAAATTGCAAATTCAATCCCTGTACACTTTACCGTAAATACGCAGATCTCCGCCCTAAAAATATGGAGAGTAGATTATTTGTTGCATACCGAAACCAAAGATGTTACGCTCAACATGTTGGGTGCCATACTATCAGTGGTATTCCAAAACTTGTTGCAAAATACTTAAAACTAAATCACGAAGAATATACCGGGCATGGGCTAAGGCGTTCTTCGGCTACCATGTTGGTAGAAAGCGGCGGTGATTTGCTCACTTTGAAAAGACACGGAGGATGGCTTTCTTCCAATGTAGCAGAAGGATATATAGAGGAGTCCATACAAAGAAAAATTGAAGTATCCCAAAAGTTGTTTAGGCCTTGTAACTTGGAAACTACAAAATCTGTAACAGTCAATCAAGAGAACCAAAACATACACTAACACTTCGCTTCAACATCTTTAGTTCAACAAAAAGAAATACAAAAGGGATTGACCTTCAACAATAATACGAATTTTACAATAAATATAACCATTAATCATAACGGTTCCGTTTCGTCATTTCCGTACTGGTAATGAAATATACTATTTGTAAGTAACAATTTCATAAGAAATGTAATTTTGAACAACTTTTCTGTTAACGTATGTGTACAAAAAGCGAAAACCGAACTTAAGTTTAAATTAAAAAACTGAAAAGTCGACAATTGTATGAAAGTATGAAACAACAAAATCCGTTTAACGTTGTAGCTATTTTCTCTAGTCCATAGACAATAGCCTATAGTACCTTTGGTGATGTTCAGTGCTGTAGTGTAGCAGTCCGTCCGAAGTACCGTCTTGGGGCGCATTACAAATTCTACAGTACACCGGGTTTGCCTCTATATCTGAAGAAATCTGGAATTAAAAAAAGGTCTGTACAGAGTGTCCCATTTTCGACACTTTTATACGGTATGTCCGTAATTGCTAGTGCCGTGAAAAAAGTAATAAAGGCGATATGAGCTCTTTTTTGGGTCAAACTGAAAATGGTAGAATCAAAATTTAAAAAATCTCAAAATGGGAAAAAATTAAAAACAAAAGTCAATTTTAGAATGACCTTATACTTTCTTAGATAAAAGAGATTTAGAAAAATATTTCTTCTTCATACGTTAGTAAATCCGTCATTATTTGACTGTATAGGCGACCGCAAGGTTTCATTTTTCCTCCGTCGGAGCTTTACTTCTCACTTTCCCGCCGGCAACGTTCATACATCAAACAACAAAACAAGCATCAACAACTCAATATTTTTTAAACTAAAAACAAAACTAAAACTTGTATTTATTACTCAATTCAATATTAAATGTACCGGGTGTTCCACTAAGAGAGGTAGTCGGCTATATCTCAGAAACTACTAATGGTATAACTATCAGGAAAAAAATTTTTAGATAAAAGTGACCAAGAGAAATTGCTGGAAATTATTTTAAAGTCTGTGGGATGGCCGCTAGGGGGCGTAAGGGTAACAACAAAACATAAAAATATACATTTCTCAAAAAAATATCAAATAAAGTGTATCAATAAGTGGTACTATTTTATTCTTTAATGTTTTCTAAATAAAAAAGCTTCAGGTGTAATTTTTGTCAGTTCTAAATTAAAGTGGTGGGGGAAGGTTAAAGTTTAATTTAGAAAAGTGCTAATAACTCCGGTTTGCTTTAACCGAATTTAGTGAACTTGGTCTCGTTTAGAAGAGCATTTTAAACATTATTTTCAGATGTATAAACTATTGCCACACTTATTTCACAAACGCCGCTAGAGGGCGTCAAGGTAAAAACTAACTTATTTTACGCAATTTTTTGAAAAATTTAAATACAATGATATATACCTTTTATATATTTATAAAGAGAAAAAAATCCCAACAAAACGGCAAAAACCGCAATTTAATATCTCTTTTTAAACCGAATATATTAGCAAAAATATAAATACGACATAGAGACGTAACGCATTTAACGACACAATGTTTTCTACTGGGCCGATTTCTTTAGGTAAAAATTAAATTTATAAATTTTTACAAAATTTAATGATATACTGCATGATTTTTACTTATTTGAACCCATTTAACGATATTAAACATCGATGATCACTTACAACTTACTTTACCAAACACAAAGGATGCTGAAATATCAAAAATCTAACAATTTTTATTTCAAAATAAAAAAATAATATTTTGACATAAAAATTGTTGGATTTTTGATATTTCAGCATCCTTTTGTTTTCAAAGCTAACTTGATAAGGACCACGCTCGATGATTATTACAGTTATAGTGCTAATTATCTAATGCTGTTGTATTGTGTTCTTTAAAAATGCCTTTGTTGCTTGGGGATTAAACTCTACATAAGCTAAAACGTTGATGACATTTTCCTCAGCTCTACGGCCTCTGCGGTGTAAGGGGCGAAGAACACTTCCCGTGGTACGAAAGCGATTTGCTAAACAAGTGAACATTTTGCTGCGGGCTGCCGTACCGGCGTCTCTGAGGATATCTCAATGCATTACAGCCTTGTAGCTATTGTCGCATTTTGTAGACACTTAAAATAAATAGCAATAATATCAACTGCTTCTTTAAGCAACAAAGGCATTTTAAAGAAAACAATAGCACAACACTAAAAATAATATTTTAAAATAAAAATTGTTGGATTTTTGACATTTCAGCATCCTTTTGTTTTTAAAGCTAACTTGATAAGGGACCACGCTCTATGGGTTATTACAGTTATAGGTTGGTAATTATTTTTTAATGTTGTCTAATATCGTTAAATGGGTTAAAATAAGTAAAAATTATGTAGTATGTCATTAGATTTTGTAAAAATTTCTAAATTTAATTTTTACCTACAAAAATCGGCCCAATAGAAAACGTTGTGTCGTTAAATGCGTTACGTCTCTATGTCGTATTTATATTTTTGCTAATATATTCGGTTTGAAAAGAGATATTAAATTGCGGTTTTTGCCGTTTTGTTGGGATTTTTTTTCTCTATATAAATATGTAAAAAGGTATATATCATTGTATTTAAATTTTTCAAAAAATTTCGTAAAATAAGTTAGTTTTTACCTTGACGCCCTCTAGCGGCGTTTGCGAGATGAGTGTAGCAATAGTTTATAGACCTGAAAATAATGCTTAAAATGCTCTTCTAAACGAGACCAAGTTCACTAAATTCGGTTAAAGCAAACCGAAGTTATTAACACTTTCATAAATTAAACTTTAACCTTCCCCACCACTTTATTTTAGAACTGACAAAAATTACACCTGAAGCTTCTTTGTTTAAAAAACATTAAAGATAAAA
Source organism: Listronotus oregonensis (assembly GCA_019359885.1). Taxonomy (NCBI): domain Eukaryota; kingdom Metazoa; phylum Arthropoda; class Insecta; order Coleoptera; family Curculionidae; genus Listronotus; species Listronotus oregonensis. The sequence goes on from JAHBCN010018381.1 coordinate 14,949, forward strand.
ATAGTACCATTTATTGATACACTTTAATTGATATTTTTTTGAGAAATGTATATTTTTATGTTTTGTTGTTACCCTTACGCCCCCTAGCGGCCATCCCACAGACTTGAAAATAATTTCCAGCAATTTCTCTTGGTCGCTTTTGTCTAAAAATTTTTTTCCCGAAAGTTATACTATTAGTAGTTTCTGAGATATAGCCGACTACCTCTCTTAGGGAAACCCGGTACTTACTCAATAACTGATTATTGTTGACAGTGTACACTGACAGCTTTATGTTACATTACTATAGCAACTATTCACGAACACCGGTCTAGGCCGCCTTGCGAACCCACTTATCTTGAAGAAAACCTATATTATTTTTGAAAGAAAAGTTACTTTTCATGGCTTGCTCTCTATTAACAGCCTTACTCCGTTCGGCTGTTAAACACGGGCACGCCATGAAAATAATCAGTTTTCCTCCATATAAAAAAATATACTATCATACAAAAGTTTCCTTATAATGATTTTTGAATATTCTGCTTTTTTGAGAATAAGTATACGGGGTCCGATAAAAAAATGATTGGACCTAAACTAGTTTTTTAAATGGAACACCCTGTATATTTTAAACTAAAAAGATAGCATATTGAATTTTCTTTTTAAAAATATAACACACCATGAATAAAATTGGTTTTGTATGCGATTTATTTAACTTTATTTCCTTAAATTACAGTAAGCTATGAAACAAAAGCTAATATCCTAGAAACTAAACTATGTAGACATTCTAGTTGTTATTACCATTAAATGTAAATTTCATTTTTACATATAAATCATTTAAGGACATATTCCGACGACTGAAACATAATTTATAAACATACAGCTCTTGTACGAAGCCGCGATCAAAAACTTATGATAAAAAATCAGGAACGAATTATACAGTGTGTCCCAAATTGGTGGGGAATGTATGGGGATCTTGGAAACCACGATAGATAGAAAATCGGTTAAATGGGGAAAGTTTTGGACAATTTGTTAGTAAGTTAATCCCGTTTACTACGTGGTTTTATCTATTCAGGTTTTTGAGAAATTTTGAAAAAACCTAAAAAATGCATTTTTGAAAATCGGCCATATTTTTTGTCTGAAAACTTTTAAAATCTGTAAAAACTTCTTCACGGCAACTTTTTTTGTAGCATATGACCGAGTAGTCAATTTTTATTTTCTACGTTTCGGGTTTTTAGAATCATCATCAACTTTATTTTTTCATATGCACGCCATATTGGATTTTTACGCAGCTAAATAGTGCTTTTTATTCTGATTTTAACAATGTATAACATGTTATAATTTAAGAGTTTATAACCTCATTTATTTCAAAAAACAAATATTTTCTCAGTTGGCCTTGACTCCGGCGAACGTCATTTTTTTTGTAAACAATAAAATATTAGTAATTGGCAAAATAGATAAGCTGAACAGATATTTTACAGAAATGGGCGGGTTTGGCGAACATAGCTATAGCGTTAATGCCGTGTTACAACAAAATTGCATGTAACAAGTTAATTGAAACAAGTGAAACAAAAACAATGAAAAGTGGCTAAACTAATATTCCTACTAAAATGAAGATGTAAAATAACGACCTAAAATTCAAAATATTGTCCATATTTCTCAACATATTAACTATGAATGGTTGACCTAGGTATGTGGAATTATCTATCAACATCCCTGGCTGAAGATGTTGGATTTTCTTTAAAATGTTGGTTAACTGCAGCATCTCGTTGTCAATTTTCTTTAAACGTACTTCTTAGGTCGTAGTTTTTTAAAATTTCCGAATTTAAACAAATTTGTAACCAGTTTTCGAAAGTATGTTAGTTTAGGATGCTGCCTTTCATGAATATTGTCGAAATACGTTTTCGCAGCTTTATTAACATTTCTGTTGCTTTGGAAATAACGTTGCAAAATATCAAGTCTTTTCTTCAAATAATTAACCATTTTACCAAGTTGAAAAAAATTTAATAACGTACCCGAGCTACTGCGAAAATATTTGTTTTTTGACGTGGATGAGGTTATAAACTCTTAAACTATTAGCGGAGTGATTCCGTGAGTCTATCGTGTCGTTTTTTTTTTTTTTTGGCGTAGAACCAGGTCAAACCAGTTAGGTTCCTTTGAGTATGTCACCGGGGACATGAAATCGTATTTTACGACATTT
>JAHBCN010018382.1:0-12500 GCA_019359885.1 Listronotus oregonensis
GTCAGCGGTTTATTTCGGGAATACCACTGTTGCGATTCGGCGCCAAACATGATCTTCCGGCACCAAGGACTTTTTCCGGTCCCAAAAAAAAAATTCCCCATTAAAACCATAAAGTTATCAAGCGCAGTCCAAGTTCCAGAAATTAAAAGTGGCTAGGCAATAAATTAAATCCAACGAACTCAAGGACTAGAATTAACGCAACACCAGTTTGCAGGCAGGGTGTTTGGTATAGTGATCTGTTTGTTTTTGTTTTGGAAAAACGTAAACAAATTGCCAGATCTCAAAAACCCAAATCAGGAAATTACCTTGAAAATGTAATAAAATTATTCAAAATTATTGGTTTTTGTCTTAATATAGACAATATCGATTTAAATATAAACATTTATAAATATGACAGTTCCAAGCACCGGCAACAAGGTTAATTTGGATTGCTGCTGCATTCGTTTAATAAAAAGTGATAGTAAATCAGGTGTTGTACGGCACTTCGATGTCATTTTATCTCTTTCTAGTAGGTAGGTAGGTAGGTTTAAAGTGAGTGAACTTTTTACGCCCTCCACTGCGACCGCTCGGTCTACTGTGGCTCACACCTTTTTATATTTCTCCCAATAGGATCGGACTTCTAATGAATCCGATACCAGATTGGGATAGAGTTCTTACACGAGCACAATGTGTTCTGATGTGTTCTGGTGTACAACCTACACTTTCTAGTAGGTTGTATTATTCAATAACACGTTTTGTAAACTGACTTGATCAACAGCAATCGAGTTGAGGATCTAAAATAAATGTCATATCTGTCCGTCACTTCAGATAATAAACAAAAATAGTTTTCCGGCTTTAAAAATAATTTTTAACAATAAAGAATCATCGTTTTATAAGAATGTAATTTATGGTGCCATGCCAAAAACATTAAAAAAATTATTATTTCCGGAGTGATGTTATTTAGTGTTTTTTTTTTGAAAAATGGTGCCGGTGCAGTGTGTTTACAATAACTATCGCTCCTTGCCCCTCTGAATGTATACAAAATACTACAGCTGTACCAAATTTTATAAGCTTTGGGCTTGGTTGGAGGTTGAAGGCTATTTTGCCCTAACGACTGGACTATAAGTGCCTTTAATAATAATAATCCGGATAAGGTCAGGGAAACGAGAAGACCTCCATGTTCTTGGCTCTCCACAAACCCTTATTCCAAAACATGAAAATTCTGACTGGCAGACTCTTCGTCAAAGAGTAGAAATGGAATGTCGGAAAATTCGAGACATGCCTGGTATTTTTGCTCGAGTAAGAAAATCTATAAGAAAATGCAAATTATTATAATTTTATTTCAAGCATCTGTTTTAAATTTTCAGTTGCAACTAATTTTTTACAATAAGTTAAAACATACTCGATAACATTTTTGTTTGTGTTTCTATATTCATCTGTGTATGTTAGGTAAAATTGGTAGTTAAAAATGCCTAATTACAAGCAAATGATGAAAATATAAACTAAACGGTAGAATTTTGCGTAAAATAAAAAATAAGGTTTGGGAAAATAATGAAAAAAAAATTACCAATGTCGAACCACATTTAAAGAAAAACCTACTTGAAAATCCTTAAGCACCTCACTGAGTAAACTTTAAAGTAATTTTGTTTTACTATTACTTAGGCATTATTAAATGAAGCTCTGTCTAGAGTTTCGTTTCTTTATCTAGTGTTCAAAAGTTGTAACAATAAAACGTTTTTTAACACCCTGTTACTTAAAACAAACATTCGTAAAAGCAAAAGAACAAATAAGAAAAAATTATTAAGGAATTTACTTGTATAATTTATTTTTAACCTACACTCGGAATTTACAATATATTACAAATCTTTGATTATTTACAATTTTAAGTTTTTAACAATATACAGCGCACAATAATTCGTTTCAAAGGGCTGCATTGGACAGGCTTGGTGAGTTGCTTTTAACCCTTTTGTAAGCATTGTGAACGGAACAAAGACTCTTTTACAATGTAGATTTTAAATTTTTATGACTATTTTCGCCTAGATAAAGTGGTTCTAAAAAGTTTTAGTGTATATATGTTGGTAATATTGTTTAGGCGAGACTTATCAAAGTGCTTCGTTTATTTGCTATTTCATCGGGTTGCTTGACTAAAATCCGATCGAAGACGTCGCAGTGCCGCCTTATTAAATTTAGAAAAAAATATTTTACGCGCCTATATATGATAAATCATTAAAAAGAAAATTTGTTGCTCTATAGAATAGTGTAAAAAATATATACAGGGTTTTATTTAAAATTCTTGATCTAGGTCTATTTTCGGTAAAACCGGTAGTGATATTTGATTGTTTTGATATAACTTTGGTCCAAATATTAAAACTCTAAATTATAAAGCAGCTGAATAAGTGTATTGTCACCCGGAATATTTTTTTTTAACTTTTTGACAGCCCACAAAGGCTTTTTAGGAAGCCTGAGTGGGTGCCGAGTTTTTAGTTGTTTAACCCAATCCTACATTAAAAATTGTCCGATTTTTAAACCTAAACCTTTTTATGTGGTGTATTAAAGATATCTTGGGGCATTAACCATTAGTGTTAAGTAAAGGTAAATAAATATAATAATTTTACCAAACTTTGGTTTGCCGAACAAATGAAATAGCTTGTAACAGCGCATCTCCTCTTTACCCCATGAAATAAAATAATAACTCATCAATTTGTTAATAATTAAAAAAAATGAACTTAAATTGCCTCAAAAGCTTTAGCTTAAGCTTAAAAAAAGTTTTAAAAAGTTTAAAAAGGCATGTTAAAAAATGCAATAACTAATAAATTTAAACAGGTTGTGATTTAATCAGTCACCAAATTATTCACATTTTAGTTATCATATAAATTGGTACGTTTATAAAATGATAGAGCCGTCACCAACTTGTTGAGGCCAACAATTATCTGTAAATGCATATGTAATCACCCAAAAATGCAATTAATAATCAAACAATGAAATTATATTACCAATACGATCCAGAACTGATCAGAACTAATCAGAAGTAATCAAAACTAACCGAATTAAGTGATGCTTTTATTTTGGTGATAGAAAATAAAATTTATCTGGTGACAGATTTACTTAGTATTTTGAAAAAACATAAAATTTATTTTTCAAACATAAAGGAATTTTGTGGCATAATTTACGGTGAATATTTATTTATTTAGAATACAAACTGTTATAACTTATGGTAAGAACAAGTAAGTTAATATGAAACAAAAAATAAATTTTGGGATTTTGTATAATAATTAGAAAATGTATTTTAGAAACCAAAATTTATTATGGTGATAAAAAAAAATATTTTTATTTAATAAATGCCTAAGATGGTAAACACAAACCAACCAAATTTTTTATTTAAAATACCGCTTATGTTTTCATGCATTTTTATGTGGTGCGTTTGAAGAAGACAAGTTAATTTTAAATAACTTAATTCTTTTATCTATCTATCTTTCAAATTCCATTAAATCAATAGTCCTTGTAATAGTAATAATTTTTTGTGCGCATGCCCCAACTTTCGCCGTGTTTTTTTGGACACTTTATTTATAAATGTATGAGCTGTGCATGTTTTTATAAACAAATTAGCAATAAAACAATAATTTGAATATCGCGGAAACCTTATTAAGTAAGCGAAAGCACTTAAAAACTTCTCCCAAAAAATTTAATTTTGGCCCTACTTACCTTATTAAATTGATCACTTCTATTAATCCAAACAATTTTGAAATTATAACGTAACTTTACTCTTTTAGATGATTTGGTTAATTATATACCAAAAAAATAATATAAATTAACACTTGAATGCACAACAGCCCAATTTAGAGCAAAAACTATATATAAAAAGTATAATATTCTGTTAAAACATTAAAATTTCGATAAACAATGCCTAATGTGGCATGCAAATTTGCTTTAATTTAAATGAGTTTTAAATGCCGAAGGTTGAACATAGATGTCGCTTCCTTAAGAGCATTTCGCGAATATCCTGGGGTGTTTTTCAGTTACGTCACAGGAGCGCTCTGAGAGAGCAAAAAAGTTATCCGAAGCCAGATTATGCGAGGCGTTGCGGTAGTTAAAACATTCAATGCTGAGCATTGTGACGCATAATGACCTCTTGTGCTGTAATTGAAAAACACCGCTAACCTCTCAACAAGTTTCGCTTTATTTCCTTTCTGAGGACGACCATGACATATCAACCATCGTCGCAACTAAACACAATTGTGGGCTTCTACGGTAGGATGCACTAATGAAGCACAATCAATAAATTGTTTATTTAATTGCACTAATATTAAAGGTAATAATGCTTGTTGCCCAGCCGTATTAGTAAAAAGTGCCCGAAACTTTTATATTGCCGCCTTTTTAACGTGGCGGATGCGCTAGCGCTGAGAATACCCTAAAAAGGCCTATTAGAGGGCAAAAATTGCGGTTTTTAATTCCTTACTAGATTTAATATGGCGTCCATAAGAAAAATGTAGTAAATTAACGAAACTAAAACGTTTCTTTTAAAATTTGACTTTATAGTTACATTTTCCAAAAAAATGTTATTTGAAAATATTTTTTAATATAAATTACAGTTTATTAAATATATTTAAAAACACCTTTTTACACATATTTATTATTTCAAAAGTCGAAAACAGTAAACTGCTCAGAAAGCTTGTTAAAGTTATTGGCGAATTTATCTAAAACTATTTCTATTAAACCACTTCCATTTCCAATGGTTTTCGGGATACCCATAAAGGATTTACTAAAACTCTGTAAATAAAAAGAATTTTTAATTGATAGGAATTTTTTGACAGTTTTTTTAACGTTTCATCCAATTACACAAACTGCAAAGTGTGGAAGATTTAAAATGGAAAACTTTAAATCCAGTTTTGGTTGGGTTTAAAGAAACACATTTTACTTATAAATATTTACACACTTAAGAAAGAAGTGGTCTGTACTTTATATGCGGTATAAAGGGTGTAGCTCTAAGTTAGGAATTTCGTTTCGACGCACATTTATACTGTACCTATGACTGTATTTCGGGAAAATATTTTCGCATATACAGGATGGTACAAAAGAGTATGACGACATAAAATTGTTTTTTTTTTAGATGGTACACCCTGTATTTTTTGTACATTTTAGTTCTCTTTTGTGTTCCTTTCTAATTCTCATTTTATTTAATTTGGTTTGGTGTGTTTACAAGCAATAAATTAAAAACAATAAAAAATCGTTTTGGATGCCTGAAAAACATTTATAAAAAAAAACGTTCTTAGATCTGTTTTGTCCGAGCTTTATAGAGTAAACTTTAATAGAAGAGGTCTTACGACAGTTTGACAATAAATTGTTTTATTTTCTTATTTAATGCAGGGTGTTTAAAAATTTGTTCCAAAAATGCCTAACTTTTAAACCCGCTTTTATTAAGATTTTTAAATTATTCACACTTTATACAGGGTGTTCGAAAAATAGAGATATTGTAATGGGCGATTCCTTGTTTAAAATTATGAGAAAAAGTGTCTATAAACATGGGTCCGGAAATGCACAGTTTTCAAGATTTGTATTAATATTTTATAAATATTTACTTGATTCTTTTGAAATTTGGCAATATTATTTGTTGTATTAAGAGGCTAATTTAGACCTAAATAGATTAAAATTATAAGGTCCAGTGGCGTCCCGGAGGGCATCTTAGCGAATAAAATTGCCAAAAAAATGTATGCCACTGCCTTTTTTGCAACTTTAATATTTGTTGTTTGATTAAGCGTCTAAAAATACAACTTCTTTACCTTTTTTTATTCTTATCTCACTTCGTTTTCGAGAAAAAAAAATAAAACGGTTATATTGCATGCCACTGGACAAAATTGGTTTATTAATTTTTGTTACAAAAATCCATTTCTGCATGGAGGTTTGACACTGACAAGCGTCAGTTCTTCTAGAAAATAATTATTCACCTAATTTTCTTGGCAAAATTTCTCTAAAAAGTTATTATCTCGGTTTTTGTGATGGAAAATTATACTTTTGAGGAAATAACAGACATGCATGTAATGTATGCACGTGCTTACAGTAACTGTTATGCAGCGAGGCACCTGTATGCAGAAGCGTTTCACCAAGGCAACTTCCAGATAGTAAAACCTTTGAGAGCGTAGACCGTAGATTACAGGAAAGAGGTAAATTTTCTTATTTCTTTTTTGTAATGTTTTTGACAATAATGTTATTTAGGAAGTTTTGCCATTCCCACCAATGATAGAGGCCGGCCGAGGTCCGTAAGAACGCCTGAGTTTAAGAAGGCAGTTTTACGTGCCGTGGAACAAAATCCTGGTATAAGTACCAGGACTACAGCAGCTCGATTAGGGGATAATCATTCCAACAGCACTGTGTGGCAGGTTCTCTCCGAACAACTTTTGTATCCGTATCATGTTCAACGTGTGCAGGCATTACTATTAAGAGATATTCTGCCCCGTTTGCAGTTTTGCCAATGGTATAACGAAAAGGTTAATAATAACAGAAATTTTAATAAAACCATACTTTTTACGGACGAAGCTGGATTTCGGCGGGATGGTATTGTTAATTTCCATAACACTTATGTATGTAGTGAAAAAAATCCTCATGCTTACGTACAATGTCGTCACTAGGAACAATTTTCTTTAAATGTGTGGATGGGTATTTTTGGTAACAATTTAATTGGGCCCTTCTTTTTAGCTTTAAGATTAAACGGCGAATCTTACTTAGAGTCTCTTCAACAAGAATTGCCCGTACTGCTGGAAGAAGTTCCTCTAAATGTATCAAATAACTTTTATGCACGATGGAGCTCCTCCACATTTTAGTATAGCTGTTAGAACTCATCTAAATAACACCTTTGGTTGGAAGAGGTGGACCAATTCAATGGCCACCTCGCTCCACTGACTTAAATCCAATAGATTTTTATTTATGGGGACACCTTAAAACTCCGGTTTACGCCACTCCCATACAAACAATAGAAGAGTTAAGAAATAAAATTGTAAATGTAAATATTTGCGAAGAAGTGAGAAATATATAAATACCTCGAATTTCAGCTCGTGTTCGTCGATCAATGATTCGTCGAGTGAGAAGGTGTACAGAAATGGATGGTGGACATTTCCAACATTTGTTGTAGCTGTTGTTGCACTAAAACTCTTTCCTAGAAATGTTTTTGATTTTTTGTTTTCCAGTGCACCTGTGATTTTTTTAGCAAAAATTAATAAACCAATTTTGTCCAGTGGCATGCAAAAAAACCGTTTTTATTTTTTTTCTCGAAAACGAAGTGAAATACGAAAAAAATACAAGAGGTAAAGAAGTTGTATTTTTAGATGCTTAATCAAGCAACAAATATTAAAGTTGCAAAAAAGGCAGTGGCGTAAATTTTTTTACCAATTTTATTCGCTAAGATGCCCCCGGGACGCAACTGGACCTTATAATTTTAATCTATTTAGGGCTAAATTAGCCTTTTAATACAGCAAATAATATTGCTAAATTTTAAAAGAATCGAGTAAATATTTTTAAAAATATTAATACAAAATTAATATTTTTTTAAAAAGTTATCACGCTGTATCTTGAAAACTGTGCAATTCCGGACCCATGTTTATAAAAACTATTTCTAATATTTTTAAACAAGGAATCACCAATTACAATATCTTCGTCTATTTTCGAACACCCGTATTATTTCACCATATAATGCAAAATTTAAATACAAATTAGTAACTTATTTTCAAGTGTGGACCGTTATCAAGATATTTATAAAAACACAAATTTGCCCATTTCAATTAAAGAAAATGTAGACAGCCATAGGAAGATAACAATGTTTAATAAACAAATAATTTTAAGAGTAAATTATTTATTTTAAAAGATGTTCAAAATGTCTTTCGTTTTATTTAAGGCATCTGTTTAGTCTTGCTTGAAACCACCTTTCTCCCATGTAATCATTTTACTTTATAATGCAGAATTTAAATACAAATTCATAACTATATTACAAGGGTAATAAAATATTTTTGGATTGTTATTATGATATTTACCATAAATATGCCCATTTTATTAATAAAGTATTAAAATAAATATAAGCAACCATAAAAAATATTTAAAAATTCTTGATACTCCCTGTATAATGTCAATTCTTATTTTCCAAGGAAATCGTTAAGAATCGCGGCCCCACTTTTTTCAGATAGAAAACCCATATGATAAAAAAATTTGATTTGTCAAATATTTTGATTTCTAAAGTTTATCAAAAATAGAATAATCAAAAATGTTAATATTACGATTGAAAAAAAAATATTCTGCATGACACTAGTATTAAGCAATAATTTTTTTTCTTCACTTGCATAAATAAAAATTTTAATAATTTCTCTAATTTAAAAATTAAAAAAAGCTTCATTTATTAAATTGAAGAAAAAAATTTAGTGGTATATTAGTACTGTCATGTAGAATAAAAAAGTAAGAATTGACATTATAGAGAGAGAATAACATTTTTTTTAACTAATTGAAGCCTTGACCATAGCTTTTAGGGTGACCCATTAACAATATATTTGTTAACAAAGTATATTTAATAAAGAATAATTTTTCTCTGGTTGGCGAATGGGTGTATAGTATCGTAACTTTAGCAAGAGCGTAAACGAAAGGGGGAAGACTGGAAAGGAATTTGAAGTCCAAAAGCAAAAAAAAAATTATTTATAAAAATAAATAATAAATGAAAAATATTAAATATATATTATATATATTTTTTACTAAAGATATTTATTTATTTATTTTATTAAACATTGTACAGGATGTTTAAAACAAGTTGGCACTATTTCTGTCCTCCTTTCTATAAAAGGTAAGTTTTAAATTAATTTTCTAGTATGGTGACTATGAGGCTATGAGATATAAAATTTAAAAACCAGGAACTTTTAAGACCGTGATATCATTAAGACATATTGTTCAGTTTTGGCACCGATGTAATTTTGGCTATGTATGCCCTCACACAGAAATTTAGTTTCTTGGGCGTTATAGACAATTTAAAGTCACCTTTTCTAAATTTGGCAATTAACTAAGCAAAAACAATTTAAAAAATAATAAAGTTATTATCCAATTTCTACTATATCAAAAATAAAGTTAAAAAGAAGGTCGGTTAAGTTAAAAAAAAATATAATAAAAAGGTGTAACAACATAAGTGTATTCCTATTATATGAGCAACAACCTTTCTAGCCTTAAATTAATCACAAAAGACCAGTTATTATTAACCACTACTTATCTGAAAGTTAATATGTTTTTTTTTTAATTTTGTATGAAACATTGACGGATGTAATTTTTTTATGTTGCTAAAATGTAGCCTTCTTGGTTTCACCTAAAAATTCGCCACTGTTGTTAAAAATAGCTATTTTGTGTAGATTTTACCATTTCATCCCGTCAACTGCCTCGATTTATAGTGATTTTTTCCATCATTTATCAAATAGCTCAAAATCGACGTTTTATCTAATTGGTTGTCTTTATATCAATAAAACCTAATAAAGTGGGTGAGGAATGTAATTTTCCTAATATACAAATAGTACCTAAGACTTACTATATTTACAGGATCCGCCCAAACCTAATTAATAAAAGTGGTTTATTATAAATCAGTTTAATAAAACGACTTTTATAAACTAGTTTATGAGGGTTGAAAGAACTAAGTAGAAAACGACCTTAAATACCTTTATAAAATTTAATATAGGAGAGTAAAAGTTATTTCGCTTTATCTTTAATTGCTTTTGCTTAGTAAATCGTAAAATGTAAAAAAAATGACTTTTATTTTCTAACATTTTATAAACATATAATAAATTATAGGCTGTTTGACCTAAAATAAGTTTTTGTCAAGCTATCTCATTTTCCCAGAAACGAGTGGTATCACTTGGTACCATCAGATAGTTTTTAAAAAGTTAAGATAGGAAACTGAAATCCGTTTTTTCTATTTCAAGCCGTTTTTGCTCAGTAAGCAGTCGTAGTGACTAAAATGTTGATTTTCAACTGTCATTATCTCGAAAAATGTTAAATATTAATAGCGTATTTTACACAATGCTTAAAATTGGCCATATAATTTTAAAATCAAAAAATATATAGGATGCTTCCTTAAAAAAAAAGATTTTAGGATTGTAGCGCATTTTAAGACACGCCATGTATTTAAAATTATATTTTTGTAATTACTTGTACAAATTATGTATAAAAAGTTTTTTGCTTAAGTCGATAGCCCAGTAAGCCATTTCTATATGAAAAGTAAGCTGACCGAACGCATTCGAGACATCGGGCCTTAAGCGGCGCAGCATTGCCAAATCCAAACAGCACTCCCAATAAACTAAATTAAGTTAAAGAAAAATTAGTAGAAGAACTATAAAATATATTAGTTTTTATACTTAAGGGCATATAAAACACAAAGATTAGACCTATATTTAAAAAAGAAAGCATCAAAGTGCTTAAAACTTAAATGATAAATTAATGTATTGTATGCACAATTTGGCAACAACCTTTAGGTTTTTTTAAAACAAATTTGGCATTCTTTAAATTCCTTTACCCTATCTTCCTACAGTGGTCCAACTATAGGTTGTCCCTAATTTTGATCTTAGACTATCATGTTTGGAATCATTTATTTGAATGATAACTAGACATAAATAGGTAAATTTTTGAAAGTAATAAACCTGCAGCTTATATTTTAGTGTTATTTTGGCAAGGTTTACAGTTTGACCCAGGAATAGATTACCCATTCTATTGTCACTGCTTGTATTTTAATGGAATGTGTAATTGGCGCTGCTGAAAATGATAACATATTAATTCTTGCCACCGGCACTTTAAGACATCAAGTTAATCATATTGTAATGGAAAGGCTAACACAAAGGATGATGTAATAGTATATTACATACCGAGAGTGGTAAGAAGCCCATTACACACGATTTCGAAAATTACGGTACGAGCGTGAGCGAGTACCGTAATTCGAAAGAGTGTGTAATGGACTTACCACTCGAGTTGTGTACTATACTTTTTCTACGACTTTATGTTTAGTTTTTTTATAAATAAAAGCAGAAGATTATGTAAACTTTAAGTAACAATACAAATAATAATACAAACATTTGCGTTGTCAAGGCGATGCTATTTGTTTCATAGCCAGCTTTACGTAAAATCTATTGAAAGTTTTCAAGATTTTGGGGGCTCGCGGCTAATGCGATTGTGGAACTGTTACGTAATATATATATATATATATATATATATATATATATATATATATATATATATATATATATATATATATATATATATATATATATATATATATATATATATATATATATATATATATATATATTACGTAACTGCCCTTACGCACAGTTTGGCTTCTTACAGTATAGTGTTTGTAATTAGAGATTTACTGATAAAGTAGACGGTGTGTAATTAGGTTCTTACTAATATAGGAGTAGAAAAATAAATTACCAACAAAACAAACAACACACCGAAAATTCGTTCATAAATGTGTGCCGTGTTAAACAGGGGGCTTACAGCCGAAATTTTAAGATAAAAGATTTTACGGAAAATATATTAAAATTTATGATCTGTCTTAATAATAAATAATGAAAATTTTTTATTTTATAAATAGGCAAGCTCTAATAAAATTGTCTAAAATTTATTCTTCCTGCATTAACAACAGGGTCCTAAAACAGTACGTCGGGCTTCTCTAGAGCCTAAACTGAAAAAAGTAGGAGTTCCGTTCAGGTGCCGGTATTAGCTAGGAATAAAAGTGTGTTTTGGAAAAATAATGTGGTGTGTACAGGGTGGCCCAAAAATTGTGGCAAACAAAATTTACTTTTTTTAAATAGAACACACTGTATATTTTTACATTCAGGAAACCACCTTAAGCATCTTTATTTATTTCTAAAATATTATTGCGGCTTTTAAATTGTTAGTTTTGCAGCAATAAGTAAAAAAAGGGTTTTCATGACTCCACTTAAACACATATCAGCACCATAATTACAAATTCTATGTCAGTAGTGGATACGATTCTTTTTGTAGAAGACTGTCGAATGCTCTAACCCCGTTTTTGTGGTTTAATCTTATTTAAGGTGTTTAAATTTAATTTTTTTAATTGAAGACAATGCTATTTTTCTCATTTTTTTAAATGAAACACCCTGTATATTTATTATGCGTTAAATGTAGAATTATTATACAAACTTTCTGCTGGTTCTGATCTAGCATACATTTTAAAGGTAATACTAATTTTTAAATAAACAATTTCTTAAATGAGGCAAAATGTAAAAACATATTTACTGCTTGTAAAACATGCTGCACAATCGCTATATCCATGGAAAAAATATTAAAATTGACAGATCCTATTAAAAACTAGTACGTGGCATTTTTGCTATTATTTTTTATTTAGATTTTGTGTCACAAACAATAATAATAATAATAATAATAATGAATTTTAGCAAAGATGAGCTTGTTGACATGATTTTTGTACTTCGAGAAATTGAAAGAAACTGCTTTTTAGCTAATAGAAATTATGCTGCGCGATATCCCGACAAAAGACG
>JAHBCN010018382.1:15000-17203 GCA_019359885.1 Listronotus oregonensis
ATTTTGAGATATTAAGCGTTAAGAAAATACATTTCTAAAACTTTAAAACTTAACCCCTATTAGATAAAAATTAACAAAATCTCAAATATTTTTAAACTTTATTCTTTACATTTCAACGTCTTTTACATGCTGATCATTTGTTATTGTCACGTCATGGCTTACTAAAAGTTTGGAAAAAAAATCGATTTTGGCAGCCATTTTAAAATCAAATGACAAGTGTGACACATGGTTGAAAAGAGACTTTTGAGGCGGATCATGTAAGCTAAAAATATATACAGGGTGCAATTTAAAATTTTAAATTTAGGGTTACTTTCGGTTAAACCGGAAGTAAAAAAATGGTTTTATTTGGTCATTAAAAACGTATTCATATAATAGGTGCATTACCCAAATCTCAAAAATTAATTCCTATAAATAAAAAAGTTATGGGCTGTTCGCATAATTGGCGTTAAGGTGTGGATGGAAATATTTTAAATACATATTTTTATCAAAGCGTTTGATCAATCATTTGAGATAGGTGTACCTTCTTACTCAAAATTGTTCGTTTTTTCTGACTGTAAACTTTAATTTACAAAAAAATATGTACCACAAAAAATTTTATGGGCAAAATACCCTCTACTCTTAAAAACCTACCCTTTATCAGTCGCATATTACATTTTTCTAGTAGTTGCAATGAATTAAAGACCATTTTTATTAGGAAATTTCAATTAGATTTTTTCTTATGTTTACTTTTGAAATAACCTGTTTATTTATTAAGGTACGTTAATTTATTTATGGGGACTTTAAAGCTTTGCTAGTAATCCCGTAGTAGATTAGTTTGCTTAAAACTAATCAAATCATTCTTGTTAAACCTAGTTATATAAATTTAATTGTATCAGTTACTTACTAGTAAACTTTTCTTTATTAATCCCACATAAAACTGTTTTAGATTAATTTTGCTTTCTATTTTATGACCAAATTAGCTTCGGTTAAATTACCCAAAAAAAACTTCAAATGTTAAAAGGGCATTACGAAATTAGTTAAAAGTTTTTCAATTAAATTACAAAGTTATATTTGGTTGTGGGCTGAGTTATTAAAATATGTGTTTTTTTGTTAAAAGCTATTTGTATGTTCCAAGTTTGGAAAATTACCTATTTAAATAATTAATTCAAAGCTAAAAGTGTACCAAAGTTACTTTAAAAAATCTGCTCAATGCATAGAATGAATCACAAACCAAAGCTTTTTAGACCTGTAACTTTAAATGTGTAAATCAGAAATGTAAAAAAGGGGCAAGTTTGTCACTTTATTAATTTCGCGGCAAAGTAATTTCGGCTTCATTCTAAGGTTTTTACAAATTATTCTTATATGGGTCGTTCTATAGTTACAGGACAATTTAATCAATTAAATTTTTTTAACTCAACATACTTTAAAAATTGATTAAACTTTAAATTTAGCATAAGTATATAGCATTTAATGTAATCCCTATACTGACAGAAATCAAAAAACATCATTTTGTAAATTATTTTGAAAAATTAAAAAAACGGGCCCCGGTGTTGACCACTATTCGGGGTTGATTTTTTTAAAATTTCAACTATAAAAATCTAAATATTGTCAAAATTTGGGACAAAAGATTTTTTATTAGATGGTATTTAATAATTAGGAAATTTAAAATTAAAGTAGTAAATTTAATTGCTTCGGGTTGACAGTATTTTTCCGTGTCTAGAAATAGTTTATAAGTAAAAAATTTTTAAAAAAAAACAATAATATGCATTTTTCAGCTGTTTATTTATAGTTTAAGAGGATTCATACCTGCTGTTTACAAGCTATTTTCTTTTAAAGAATGGCACCCAAAAATAACGCGAAACTAAACAAAATTTTGGAAATATATTCCAATTATATCGACAAATGAGGGAAAGGTATTAAGAAGTACCAATTTTTTAATTTTTTTTGTTTTTGTTGTTGTATAATATTTATTTTTTTAAATACTTTCCCCATTGTTTCCATTTTTTTCCTAATTTATGAAAGAACAAAATTTTAAAAAAAAACCCTTAGTTTTTTTTACAATTTTTTTAAAATTTCCCTAATTTATAAATTTTTGGGGGAAAAAAAAAAATTAGATTATAATACATCTTGGCAACGCACAAGCTCTAGGATACCGGCGCGGTGACGTCGGGGGCGATTTTCATGTCTATTTTTAGCCGCTTAGTAATATTTATTATTTTTTTTA
>JAHBCN010018383.1:0-17137 GCA_019359885.1 Listronotus oregonensis
AAAAATTGTCGCAAGCATTAATAAATCTGTTAATAATTTTTGGATTGCCATCAAAAAAAGGGATGTTATCTGCTTGGTACCTTATTAGTTGGTAATTAGGTTGATTTGTCCCTGCGGGATTTTGTTGTTGACTTGTCATTTTTTAAGAATTATTATTAAAAAGGAATTATAAAATTTGTTAATTTATGATTTAAAATTAACGTAAATAAACTGATATTAATTATCGATAAATTAACCACTTATAATGAAAATGAAATACCAATAAATCAATAGTAAAAATATATAAAAGGATGCACTGGTTATAAGGATGCACTTACAGTAGTAAAAATGTTGCGTGGGTTGCAATTTTCATTCCTAAACTAGGGATTCCAATCGGATGAGCGATGCTGCCTCCTCCCTGGACTATGACTACGGTTTCCAATAGGATGAGCGGTGATGTCTCCTCCCTGGACTATCTATGAGGCGTGGGACGATTCTTGTTCCCTATTCCCTGGTCGTGAGAACCTGCACACTCTTTTGTAATATATATATATATATATATATATATATATATATATATATATATATATATATATATATATATATATATATATATATATATATTTTCTTTTGCGAAAAAATAGAATAAACTCACAAATAAAAACCTTAGGTAATTAATGCTTTGGCCTCATTCAAGGTGTGATAAATAAGAAAAAAATAAAATGCCATAAAAAAGAAAAAAAGAGGGACATTTAAGAATTGTATTTCTTGACATTTTAAAAAATAGCTAAATTTATCTTTGATCGTTTTATAGTTATCGGGTAACTTCAGGATTTCCCTTTTAGGGGGGCGGAGATTTTGATACATCCTGTATTTAAGAAATACACGTATATAAAATGTAGGTATTTATTATATGTTTTTGTTTCTGTATCTTTTCGTTAGCTATTTGTAACTTGTTGGAAAAAGAGACACACTTCTGGTTACAAGGTACTACCAATGCCATTTAAAAATATGCAATAGAGGTATTCTAAAACCCAGCAGACATCCTGTTTTCCATGTTAACTGTCTTAAAACAGATGTATACTTTTCGTATACACCAGGACAGTAGAAAATTTTTTCCTTATTTACAAATTTAAATATATATATATATATATATATATATATATATATATATATATATATATATATATATATATATATATATATATATATATATATATATATATATATATATATATATATATATATATATATATATATATATATATATATAAAAATAAAACGCCGTACTGCGAACATAGGAGGCTCCTGGACAATTTTGGATGTACCCAATTCTAAAATACCAATAATAATTTTGTGGCTTGCATCTCAACTTCCGTCTCGTTTTCTCACGTGGCGCATTTTTTGGTTAGGACTGGTGGGGAGTGCGGTGATAAATTCGGAAGAAATATCTGTCCAGTTTAGTTGTTTACTACGTTTTTATTTTCAGTAAGAGGATGCAGTGTTTATAGGCAAGTAGTAGGAGCTAGCTAGCGTCAACCGACTTCGATCGGATTTCTTATCAGTCATAAATTTAAAATTAGTGGCTTACGAGACCGCAACGTTTGCTGCTTAAAAACCAAACAGTTTTTCCTAATAAAATAAAATAATTTTCTCAAATAAATAATGGAACGTAGAAGATATTTTTAAGAAAATAATTTAATGTGCATTCATAGAATAAAAAAAGAAAAACTCTTTTGCAAGTTATCAAAGATGATCAAATAAACCACCTTCTTGAGCCAAACAATAACCAAGATTGTCATAAAAACGCCTTCTGACATTTGCTAGAATGTTAAGGGTAATAATCCTAAATTCCCAATTCCCAATTTGTAATTGCAATTCTTGTAGATTATTAGCCCTATTCTCCTGGAAACCATAAATTTATGATTTTACGTGACCTCAGAAAAAAAATCGTTGGGTGAGACCATGAAGTAAAAATGTCGATTCATCAGTAAAAACAATGTTTCTTATAAAATTTTCATTGTTATTTTTCATTTCCATTACAGTTTCAAAAAATTGCCTTCGTCTAAAATGATCATCAGGAAAATTTAATTGGTTTTTCTTACTTTGTAGGATCGGTATCAATTTTTTTCAGCACTCTTTCCACTGATCTTCTGCTCAAAAAAAAACCTGTTCTGCAATTGTATTAATGGAAACTGTAGGATTTTTAATAACACTTGCCACTACCATAATTTCTTTCATTTCCCTTTTGTTGTTTTTTTCTGAGGCACTATCATGTTTATGTTTTCTTGGAGTTAAACAACCAAATGTCAGAAAGTTTTTAATGATTCGGTAAATAGTGGAAATCGTGGGAGTCGGCCTGGTTAGAAATAAATTATTAAATAATTCCCCTAACAGGATTTCCACGGTGATTCCATTCAATAATTTAAATTTTGTCTTCCAGTTCGTAAACATCCATTATTAATAACTATTATTAAAAAAATTTTTGGTCGCAAATAATCGACACAATACAACTATTGCTGTCGAGCGTTCGATCAGAACTCTTTCAGAAATAAACGTATTGAATTGTTCGCTGGAAAATTATTGATCGATAAGCAATGCGTGCGGCGTTTTTAGGTACATCCAAAATCGTCTAGGATCGTCCTATGTTCGCAGTGGTCTGCGCTTTACTGTATATATATATATATATATATATATATATATATAAATATTGCTTTAACCTTTTTTAATCAAACTCTATTACATTTAAGCTACGAGTAACATAAATAAATCGTTTTGTCGCATACGACAATTGATTTATAAACCTATTTTATTGACCCATATTAAAGAGAATCAAGTTCAAGTTGACCATTTAATAATTTCATATATGAAAATTAAATCTGGCACTGACCAGAAGCTAGAAAACTATTAGGATAATAAAGAAAGAGATCATCATACACCTAAAATGCAAAATACAACAAATAAAATTTGATCGTTTGTTTTATTAACACAAGATGTGAATGTTGAATACGTTATAGACAAATCTATTTCCAGATCTAACCACATCTGCTGTTTTGATAGAGACCTAAATTCCACATAAGTGTCAATGTTAAAGTGACCCAAATACTGTCCCGTATTTTATTTATTTATTAATTTAATTGTGCAAGTGCTCTATTAAGAAAAGGTTAAAACCCAAGATTTTACCTATTTATACAAAGGGATTACGTGATTTCCATTATTAACAAAAAGAAGGTAATAATGCTCCTAAATTACGTAAAAAGAACCAGTTTTATCTTAATGCTTACTTGCCAATCAATAGAGATTTTTTTGCACACTTAAATTTAGCCGGAAACAACCTGTGCCATCTGTTAAAAAATGATAAATAGATGAAAACCCTGGTTTTGGCCCCAACGAATTTGTTTACAGTAATTATTAAAACAATAAAAACTGATATCAAAGATAATATACTACTACGAATAGATGGTTCATTTAAATGGGGCGTTTTGAATCAGTTCGGATGCTTCCGTAAATGCGAATAAAATTAAGTCGGTAACCTCTGCCCCAGCGGAACAAACCGTGCGACATTGCCAATGTCTGTCGCTTGTACCTTATTCGGAACACGAAGTAGCGAAAGCGGGCGGCTAAACGGTATGTGTATTTTCTAGTCGCGTTTTATCACGCCAATAGTAAAGGCCTGCCGGCAACACTGTTTAACTTTCGTTCAAGGATAGCGCGAAGACTTCTCGATGGACATCGGCTCGCGTTAGCCAAAGTCCATTAGGGTATCAAAAATATAGCATTGAATGGTTCATCTTATCCGTAGTAGTATTATCTTTGCTGATATGCATTCTCCTCCGTTGCCTCGCTCCCCCACTACCGCTACTCTACTCTGCTTCGCCCGCCGATTTTCGCGTTTTGCACGACTTTCAGAGACTTTTTTTTACCAATTTCTCAAACCCCTTGGGCGAAAAATTCAAAATATAAAGAGAAATATTTTGATCTCTACTTTCATATGCCGTTTTCAGAATGAAAATATATTGATTCGCCTTAAAACGATGAGCCCTGCAAATAAATCCGACAGAAACCATTCTCTGCGTAGTTAAACTAAATATCAGCTATTATTTTTCAGACAATTAATCCTGAATCTTTAGAGAGATATAATTTTTGAAAAAAGGTCAATTTTTGGAGTTTTTACGAAATTTCTCGGCGGAAAATGCTCGGAAAAAGCTCTATAAAAAACCATTTTGTAGATTTTCTAATTCTCTGAAATAGTCTTTTTGACACCATGGCGATATCTTAAATAGTTTTTGATTTATACGCGAAAAACTAAAAAATTACCTTTTTTTTACAGTTTTTATTGTTTAAACAATTACTGTAAACAAACTCGCTGGGGCCAAAACGGGGTTTTTTTTATCTATTTTTATCTATTTATCATGTTGTAACAGATGGCACAGGTTGTTTCCGGTAATTTAAATGTAAAAATGAGCACGTTTTTTGCTCTGTTGGTTGGCCTATTGTTTTTTGTTCGCATAAAAGCATTTTTACAGTGTTTAAGCAAGCTAAGCAGACAGCCGGTTCCACAGTCTATAGACACTTTAGGGTTGAATACACTGTCGAAGTAAAAAGTTTGGTGTCTTTTCAGATGGACTGTAAAGTAATGCATAAGAGTGTCACTATGTGGTGGTATGTTGGAAACAGTTAGAAAGAAAATTATATTAAATAAGTCTTTAGAGCAAAAGCCGTGGAAATACCTATAAAAGTGCGACAGATCTCCCACAGTTTGCAGTAAGAGTGGAATTATTAATAAGGTAAACATCTCTTCTTTGGACGAAATCAGAAATGTTAAGAGTTATGAAAAAACCAGTTCTCCACATATAAGATCAATATTCAACAGGTCTGATTTAAAATACATAAAGAACACTCAGATTAGAAGGGAAGAATACTTTCTGACCGGAGACATCTGAGCGTTTTTAAAACTGATGTAGCTATACAGGGTGTCCCAGAATATGTGGGCAATCTCTCGGAATCTAATAGAAAACCTAAATTATGACAAGTCCCATAAACTTTTTTCCTATGACCCACCCTCGGAGATAATGTAACGGATGCCCTGGAAATCGTTTTTGTTTAAATAACTTTTAAATGCTAGGCGTAATTTAATATTTTTATAATATGATGGTTACTAGATAAGTCTTCTAAAATAAACCCAATAAATCATATTTGCTTATTTAGTTTGCCAGGGAGCTAGCTCTGACATATACTAGCAATTTTTTAATACCCTGTATGATAAGGCTCGACAATATTATTTTGGATAGCTTTTATTCAAACTAAAAAAAAGGTATTCCTGATTGACATCGATAAAATCAACTGTTTACGAGAAATAAAATATTATAGTTGGTAATTTTTTTTACATTATACAGGATGTTTTCCAATTGTACGTCAATATTTAGGGAAACAATTCTAGGGTCAATTTTAAGAAGAAAACTTCATGTGAACTTATGTCCTAAACGTCTCAACTTTTGAGATACAGGGTGGTAAAATTTTTAAAAATAAACCATTTATTATTAATATCTGTAATACCACTTCCGATATTTTAATGAAATTTGGCATACATATACAGAAGCAGTTTTTAGTGTACCACATTTTTTTTTATTTCCACCAGTGGCGTTCGTACAGAATTTGACCTGCCTATTTTTGCAAATAAAAAAAAATGTGATACACTAAAAAATGCTTCTTGATACACCGTACATGTATGCCAAATTTGATTAAAATATCTAAAGTGGTATAACAGATATTAATAATAAATAATTTATTTTTGAAAATTTTACCACCCTGTATCTCGAAAGTTAAGATGTTTAAGACATACGTTCACATGAAATTTTCTTCTTAAATGGACCCAAGAATTGTTTCCCTAAATATTGACGTACAATTAGAAAACACCCTGTATAATATAAAAAAAAAATACCAGCTATGATATTTTATTTCTCTTAAACAGTTGATTTTATCGATGTCAATCAAGAATACCTTTTTTAGCTTAAGGTTGAAGCTATCCAAAAATAATATTGTCGAGCCTTTATCATACAGGGTATTAAAAAAAATTGCTATTATTGTGTCAGAGCTAGTCCGTCCCTGGCAAACTAAATAAGCCAAATATGATTTATTGGGTTCATTTTAAGAATACTTATCTAGTAAGCATCATATAAAAAAAACATTTAATTACGCCTAGTATCTTAAAAGTTATTTAAATAAAAACGATTTTCAGGGGCATCCGTTATGCACCTGTATCTTCGTAGGGGAGGGTCAGAGGAAAAAAGTTTATGGGAACTTGTCATAATATTTTTAGGTTTTCTGTTAGATTCCCAGAGATTGCCCACATATTCTGGGACACCCTGTATATGGATATAATGTGTTTATGCCAGTTAAAGTTCTTCTCAAAAATGGCGCCCACGAGGTAAAATAACTCTTTATTCTGCAAAATTTGGCCGCTCACAAGCAAAGTGTTGCCAGACATTTTTTGCGACAGCGAACATAAATGTGCTTTGGAGGCATTAGACCGAAAATATTTTAGGTTTCCTATTACAATATTGATTAAAAGTCCTGTAAGAGAGATATCTGCATTACCCTATACTTATTTTCCACAACACACATACTTGAAGACTGACTTTAGAAACGGATTCTTAAAGTAAAAAGAGTATTAACATCAGCAAAAGTACGAATGGGATTGACCTTGGAAGGCACTAAATCGGTAATGTAAAAAAAATACAATTTTTGCAAGTACCTTGCAAAAACTTTAAAGCCAGGAACAAAGTTTAGGTGAAAAACTGTAGAATGAAAGTGTGATAAAGAACGCATTATATCAGACTTGGCTAAAAGCCTTGTATATATCAAGAGCAACAACCTGGGCTACACAAAGGAACTTCTTCCTGTCAAAGTAAATCAAAGGATAGAAGATGCTTTGTGGATCATTTGTTACGAAATCCGTGCTTTCTGTTATGTATATTTTTGTAATAAATGTTTAAAAAATATTTGAAAATTAATGATCTTTTCATTACTTAAAAAAAAACTGAAAAAAAATATAGATTATAGATCTAAAACCAAAGGAGTTTTAGAATGTTTTAAAGAAATTTAATAAAAGAGTGTTAAGTTGGGTACAAGCCCATGACCACATTTTTTTTTAACAGATTAAGATTGCTGGTATGCCATCCACCCCAAAAGATTTCGTGATATTAAGAAAAGAAAAAAAACGCTTGATTGGGCTTGGCCTTAGAAATGATTTCGGACATTTTATGAGAAACAGAAATTTGCCGGAAAAATTACAACAAATATAAATAAAAAGTTAATATAGACTTAAAAGGATAACAGGAGAAAATAAAAACTGGAAACGGATCATATGACTTTTAAAAAGAACTTGTTTAAAACAGAAAGTTATTTAAACAAAAAAAAACCTATTAACAAAGAACAACAAAAGGGAAGATAAAAACATAGGTATTGTTTTAGTGGGATTTAATAAAGAATATCTCGGAGAATATATTTCCCAGAAAAACGAAGAAATATGGCCAAGTATATAATAAAAACGTTTTAATCACTTTCTTTAAATCTGTTCGAGATAAGGTTTAACAACAACGAAAGCTAATGCCTTTTGATACAACCTGTTGGTTGGTTGGGTTAAGCGGAGTTGGTCGCGTGTCCATATTTATATTGCCGTCTACTGGCCTATTGTGCTTCCCTTTTTTGTTATAAAAGTGCACTTTATTTTATCAGGTCTAATTGGTAACTATTAAGATGTCTTGCGAAAGCGAAGTTCCGCTCTGTATACTTCCGAACAGTATATGTTTTCTGTACGTAAGCACATAGCAGTCATATATTATGTGTAAGTCTGTTTTCTCTTTTTCTCCGTAAAGCCTTCATTTTGTGGGACCGTTATGTATGCCCATTTTACTTTCTTCCAAGTGTTTCTTTAGATGACAGTGGCCTGTTAAAAGTACTACTACTTGTTTTAACTGAGTACACCCCAAATGAAGGAACTTGATAGTTTAAAGACTGGATCTGGGCTATTGAGCTTTCTAGATGAGCCGGCTCTTGCTAGTTTATCTGCGTTTCCATTTCCTTATATTCCCGTGTGTCCAGAAACCCTGTTGTTTCTAGCAGCAAGCTCTTTTAGGTTGTTCAGGCATTCCATCAAGATTTTTGATGTAAAACGATGCGAGTTCAAAGCTTTTAAAGCAGCCTGAGTATCAAAGAGAATGCGTATGTTTTGGTTTATTACAACCAATCCTTCTCACATTCTGTTAAACACATGCTTGGATAGCATAGATTTCCGCCCGGTATACTATGTCTGGCTTAGCTAATGGAAAGCTATAAGTCGCTCTGGGCCTTACCCCGAATATACCAGCGCCTACTCTATCACCTGTCTTTGAGCCAGCTGGTGTACTGAAGCAGGCCTCTGGAAAGTGATGAAGGTGTTTCCTTTGTCCATATGTCAAGATCGCAGCTGACACTATATGTTTGGTCCAAGTTGTAGACGGCTGTCATGTGCTGTCATATCCAAGATCTGTTCGTCAATAATATCCGTTGCCCGGTATGACCATATATTTTAGGGTTTTGTTTCTACGTCCTCAGTTTTGCTTAAAATATCCAAGGAATTAAGCTCAGGATAGTGTCCATAGCCGAAGAAGGTGTGCTTCTTTAGGTGCCGGTTATGTACAGACATGCCAGTCTCTGCTGACGGTTTAGTCTTATGACTGTCGATATTTGTTGCACATTAGGCCACCATACATCTCATAAGACATATTTTTGCTTTGTTCATATTTATTAATATCCGTTGGTTCCACGTTAATTATAGCTCCCTATATTTGTTCTATTGGTAAAGGGCAGTATTAGGATTTTCTTAGCGTTGACTTTAAGGTTTATGCCTTGACACCAGCGCGGTTCGATGTTTAGAGCTCTTTTAGATGAGTTCTGCTAAGTGGTGGAATGTTTGCCCTGTACGAGTATTACCACATCGTTCAGCATAATCCTGGGCGTAAATTCCCTTATTGTGGAGACGAGTTACTAACTCATTTATCATAAGGTTTTATAGAAGAGGAGAGAGCACTTCGCCCTGAGGACGTCCTTGTGCCACCTCCACTTTTTCAGTGTATCCATGTAGGCTGGCCTTAACCTGCCGCCTTTGTAACATGTTGTATACCCACCTACATTTGGTGTCGTCTATTCGATATCTACGGGCAGGACCTCATTAATAGTTAACTCTAGTTGCAAATTAAAATTATTTTTTTATAGTTTTTTTTTAGTGTGGCACAGAAACTTGCAGTAAATTAATTTTTTTTTTCCGAAAACTAATTAAACTACAAAAAAATATTGAAAGACAAAAAAAAGTTGTGCTTTTGGTTGCTTAATCTAAAAAAAAAAATATGTAAATATTGCAAAAAAAGTCAGTAGCGCACAATTATTTTTAATAAGGTGTCCCATGGGGCGTTATGAAATTAAAAGTTTTAATTTTATTAGGGAAAATCTAGTGCAATATAATTAATAACCTATAATATATAATTTATTATTTATAATACACTTTAATTGCAGGTAAATGGTGCTGTGAATGGTGGTCCAAAGTTAGTAAATAAGCAATACAACAGTCCCTTAAAACTTTATTCCGAAGACGCTATTGCAGAATCCCTTTCTGCTCAAACCGAAGTTTTATCTACCGGTGCTTTAGGGTAAGTTTATTATAAAAAAAATGGTAAAAATACTGTTTTTGTCACAACAGTTAGTGGTTTGAACGCTAAGATTAGGCGGAGATTTTTGACTCGGATTTCATATTTAGGTTTTCTTTAAAAATATTAGAAATGCACTAAAATTCAAAAAAATTATAATTAAAAATTAAATTAACAAAAATTCAGAAAAACTGTGGGACACTAAAACTGCTTGATTATTACTCACACAAATGCTTTTAATTACCTTAATATTTAATACATTTATTTTTGTAGTTATACAGTTAATAAGGGTGTACTTGTAACAATTTTAAAAGGTTAAATTTTTGTGTTTATTACAATTTAAAAAAATTATAATTAGTTATTCGCTAGACCTGCCAAAAGGGGTCGTTTCAGCCAAGGTCCAATGGTATATACTTCTGCACTTACATAATTAACCAAAAAACCCATTAAGGTTTTGGTAATAAGTCGGTCACAGCTCTTTTGATGTTATGTTACAAATGACAAATAAATTTGCTGTGTTGTTGGTTATTTAATTAATTTAAGGATCTCCTAAAAATAATTTAGCATTATTGGTAACTTCATTAAAATTAACTCACATTGAGGCCCGAAGATACTCTGTATTAAATAAAATAAAGAAAAAACTTTCTTTTACTTTACTTTTTGAAAAAAACAATACAAAAAGTGTTTTAATTTATTTTGTAATTATTATCAAATGCTTAATCAATTTTGGATTTGTTGAATTCTGGAAATTTTACTTATATACAATTCATTACATTTAACAGAATTTTATAAATAATATTCTTTATATTTTTAGATATTTTTATACAATTGTTATTTAAATCTGTTTTAAAAACTACTTATAAATTCAAAAGAATAATTATTTTAAGTTAAAACATCTTAAAAAAATGGTAGCGTTTCTAAACACTAGCCTTAACTGCACAATTTCTATCAATGTGTAATTTCTATGGGTGAAATACCTATTTTTTAACAACAAAGACGGTTGTAAAATATTTTATTATAACATTTACGCTTACTCCTATACTTGCTATTCTTCATTTTCTTCTTCTCTGGGAGCCGTCTTGATTCACTACCGAGGCAGCGCAGCCTGTTGGGCTTTTTGTGCCCAACCTCCCATTATCTTTTATACCAATCTTCCCATTAGTCTTGTTCCTTCTAAATGTCTGTATAACCCCGAGACTGGTTGGTTGATATATTCCTGTGGGCTCATTTCCGGTTGCCCAAATAATGCCTTTTTTTGTGATTCACTGCTTCACATTCGCATGGGCCCCTTATGAAGCTTTTTTCATGTCTAATTCTACTGAGGTTTCCCAGTATTCATCGTGTTTGTTTTGGATCCATTCCCTGGTTTGCCCCCGTGCTGTGGTTTTGGTCACTCCAAGGGCAGGTTCTGGTCCAAAGTATGGTATGGATGATCCCTGTCTTACAAGCTTATCCGCTTTTTTGTTGCCTTCTATTCCCTAATGGTATTGGTACCCACAAGAAAGTTACTCTGTTGCGTTCTCCCAGGACTTCCAGTTCTTTTTGGCATTCCCATGTCAGCTTGGACGTTACCTTGAGGTTTACTAGTACCCCCAGTGACGCTTGGCTGTCTGTTATTATGCAGATCCGCTTGTTTTTATAAGCCCTATAAGCCGATCTGGAATTTTTAGTTTTTGTTAAATGAGTATTGGGGAATCATCTGGTCTTTCCCCTCTCGTCGGGGATGTTGCCGCCAATTTGACTTTTTATGTTGTTGTGTCCCAAATAGGTAGACACCTGTGGCAGTCGGAAGTAGCTCATTCTTGCCTTTCCCCATCACTATGGGTTTAAAAGGGAAAGTTCTGGGAAACACTTCATGGCTGCTGTTGGGGTTTTTTTAATTGGGGCCCGGTTATATTTTAAGCAAGCAAGTCTTTGTACCTTGGCTGTAACAGCAGTTCTTTGTCGTATTTTTGTCCACCATACCAGTGATGCGTATGTTATTATAGGCATCACCATGTTATATATCCAATAAACCGTGGGTTGGTTTAAAAAAAGGGCCCCATAAAAAAAATTTTTTAAAAAAGTAGTACAAAATGGGCAACAAATATTTGCTTCAATCGTCACCGTCGGTGCTCCAGGTTTTCCGTGTATTAAGATTTTTTTTTAACTAACAAAACCATTGGTTCTAAAATTTAAATAAATTGTTAAGATATTTGCCGCCCAGGGATTAAATACCAAAGACAAATTATTCTAATTACTTAGGATCCTGGCATATAACATTAATTAACTAATTAGTTTTGGTTAAAACGAAAATATAAATACCACTTTTATTTATTCAGTTGTTTACATTTAAACTTTTTTATTCTAGAATCATTAACTAGCTGCCAATTTGTTTTATTTTAAAACTCACCATCCTAAATATCAACACAGGCGGATTTAAATAGATCGTTTTCTAAACAGTTTCTACTTTTTTTTTGGCGGTTACTTAATACCGTTTTTAAACATGGAATTTAAATTTTGGATCATTGCCAATTATGACATACTATTGTTTTCTCGACTACTTCATTTCAATCTTTCTACACTGGAAAGTCTAATTTTATATTTAATAAAGTTTAATCAATCACTTCATCACCTACAGCTATACTTACTTTGATATTTTAAATGAGTGTGACACACTATTGCAAACGAGAGAGAATTAGAAAAAAAATGTGTGTTAATATTAAATATTTTATTAGGTTTGAATAATTTATTTTATCAAAAGCACACAATGTGCGCCGTTATTAACAAATAAACAAGGAAGTTTAAAGGTATATGAGAGGCCAATGCTGTAGAACAAAATTGTCTAGGCGTGCAGGGCAGCAGGAATAGGCCCCGCGGAGTTCGCGCAATAAATAGTAGGTCAGATCCGGACTTTTATAATTCTTTGTTACCATGTATAAAGTTGACATTAAAAGTCAAATTCAAACTAACTATACCTTCACTGTTTTTTTTTGCACAACATTGTTGGTTATTAAACAAAACTATTATAGAATATTTAAAATAATTGTGTAATATTTTATCTGATTAAATATGGAAAAAATAAATGGCGTCACTTCACAACCTTTCCTTTAAGTGGACGATATTTTTGGAAGTTTTGTATTTTACCAAAAATTTTAGTAAAAAAAAAAGACAACACGTTTTTGGGGGAAATTTTAAATTTTTAAAAGGGGAGTTTCATTTACTTATCACCAATTTTGTGATAAAAGAGGAGCAAGATAGTATAAATGAGTTAAATCTAATTGTCATATTTAAGGATCGATATCTGAAAAATAAAACGTTGTCGAAAAAAACTTACATTAGATTGTATGCAAAAATCATCGAAATCAGCAAGGGTTAAGAAAAGTAAAAACTTACCATAATTTTAACTGGTTGTTTGTGTTTTAAGGTTCTCGCCCACTAGAGAGACGCGGCGCGATGGGGGCGAACGACCCCGACATTGTCGCTTGCTTGCTCTCCCCACTTGCCCGGGGGTATCGCGTCGCGTTGCGGGGCCCCCCCCGCATCGCCTAGATGGGCGGGCTTCAGTTTAATTACATGTAAAGTATCCCTGATGCATTTAATCGCGTCGCACCGCGTCGCGCCGCGTCGCGCTAATGGGCGAGAACCTTAAGGGTCATACAATATTTTACAAATTTATAATTTGTATAAAAGTACAATAAAATAATGTCACCTCATGCAGATAATCTATAGCTATACCGAATTCAGTAAAAAAACCCAAGATCCTGTTTGTCCATTAGAAAGTAAAAATTTGTATAACTGCTTTTTAGGCAAATATTTTTCACTAATAACAAAGATTTGTAAGACAGAAATGTTTAGTAACTTTTGGCAGGTATCCATTGTAACAGTATTCGTTAAATATTATCTGCCTACAGTATATCGACCTTAAAAAGTTGATAATGTTAGTTTGAAAAACCAAAAATCCAATTTTTCTATACACAAATACAAAAGAAGCAAATAGAAACTTTAACATAAAATTGTACTTTCTTTCATTTAATTAGTGGGACCTGTATATATTAAAATTTGCCTGATCTGTCCAGTTATTAATAAATTTGACCTTTTAAAAAGATGTCTAAATTATTAAATGAAATATGAGTACCTTGTGTAAACCAAAATTTTTTTTAATGATCCACAGAAATACACAAACATTTGGTATTCATCTAAAAGATAGATAGAAGATTACTTTACTTTTCCCACTGCTATTGCCTATAAAATTTTTATTTTTTATAATTTATAATTGATATATTATTATTTATTTTTTTACCTAACGTTGTGTCTCATAAGAAATAGAACTAATTACCTAAAGTAAAAAAAATTGGGTATGTTACTTTTGGATTTGCAAGACAAAACCATAAAACCCCTAGTCATTTTGTTACAAAAAAAAAAACAATAAACAAAAATTATAGTCACAATTTAATAGACAACAATCACTAAAATAAGAAGGTTTTTATCAATCTAAAAAATTTCTGCAAACACAAAGCAATTAATCGAAATTAACACCCCCCAAAAACGAAAATGAATTTCTTGGAAGGGTTGATAAGACGACGACGGTACACAGTGGATATGGTTTCATAAGCGCCGCGCAGAAAACGGTACTACGGCTCTGATAAAAGTATAATGTGTTGTTTACCTGCACACTAATTTATCAGTGTGTAAGTAGGCAACACATAATAAAATTTCGTGGAATTTTGTTCCTGCGCAGAAACGCGGGGGCCACTCATGATAGTTATTTTCATAGTGGGCTGGACATTTTTTGATCGAATATGCCATAGCATTGCGCTTTCATATACCTTTAAACTTCCTTGCAAATAAATAATGAAGCCTGATTTAAAAAATTCCTCGATTTTCTGTCATTCATTTCAACGATATTTTTTTAATACATAATACAACAAAATACGGCAAAAAACCTTTTTAAACGTTTAGAAACCAGTTGAATGTTAAATGTATACTGACTAGAGCCCATTTTCGCAATATGTAGTTTTCATAAACCATCGGTAAAATACAATAAAAAAGACAGAATACCGAAACGTAATTGGTGTTGCCAAGGTAATTAACCCAAGTTTAAAAAAACCACATATTGTGTTTTAGTACTTATACATTAGTTGCTATTAAAATATTAGGGCAGGGTAACACACTATTTCATATTAAAAAACTAAAATTTTTGGGATTATATTTTATATTTTTTTTTATTGTTTAAAACTTTTGGTGTTGTAGAAATATTAGTGTAAAAACCTTATTATTTTTAAAAAAGATCAAATATTTTTAATAACAAATAAAATAACCGTTAAAGAAAACTTTAAATAAAAATTTATTTTTAAAATTTTTTTTTAAAGATTTCTATGACAAATTTATTTTATTTTTGGTTACTTAGCAGGAAGCAATTAAAAAAGAAAAATAATCGAGATCAGTAAGGAGCTAAAATAAATTAACATTATTCTTTGTTTTTTTAAAAAAAAAAAACTAATCAGAACAACGGCCGAGTAATAAACGCTTTGTTAAAGTTAACAATGGACTTAATAATTTTTAAAATTTTAAAAAGGGTAAAAAATGAAAACTTACATGAGACATTTTAAAATTTCATGGTAATAGATAAAAGAAATATTTTAGATAATTTTGCGTTTAAAATCCATTAAAAAAGATTTAAAAATAATTATTGCATCGAAAATAAAAAAAATTGGTTTGACATTTCACCGAAGTAATTTTATATAATATTTTCACAAAAACAATCAGCACAAAAAAGCTAAAAAACCCAATACTCAGAACTTCGGGGTTTATAACAGGTTTCTAATATAATTAATTTCTACTACATTTTATTGATATATTTCGGTGGGTAGATTCTAGAAAATTAATGCTTTAATTTCATAAAATTAGTAAAACTATTTATTTACAAGAATTTTAAACTAATGCTCTTTAAGTTTTTTAATCCATCTATCCTTTTTTTTAAAAAAAGATCTAAAATCATTTTATGTTTATTTGTAGGTAATTTTATATTATAGGTTAAGGGTGTCCAAAGCTAAACATGCGGTACTAAAAAAAAGTTAGAGACCCGATGTGGTATAGGTCCGATTGGTCGCAAGGCCTTTGCGAAACCCAAAAAAAACGCAAATTTAAGATTTAAAAATTTTATCGATGTTTTTTTTAGAAACAGCGATATAATTTTAATTATTTTTAAACGCTGGATGATATAGGTTTGGAGTAGTTTAATAGCGTTTGCGATTTCCCTATTAAGCCCTTTTTTTTTTTAAACTTTTAGCTAGAGGCAGCCTTGCAACTTGGTCGTGCGAAACTCCACGTAACAGAAAAAAAAATAAGAGTGCAACATTTTCCCTTTGCTTTACTTCGAGTGGTTGGGGGGGGGATGATATTCTCCCACCGACTAATCAGAATGAGAAAAAAATTGACTTTTTTCGTCTTTTTTCGCACTGTGAGACGGGTCAAAATGTGGTTAGTAAAATTATAATATTTAGTTTCAAAAAAAAAAGAATAAACCTTCTTTTTTTCTGATTTGTTGGGGAGAAAAGTACATTTCTGGCAGCCCACCACTCAGCAGTAGAGGAGGGAAAATGTTGCACTCTTATTTTTTGTCTCATGGAGTTTCACAACCGTTGCGGCGCCCTTTTGTATTATGCTGAGATTCATAGATAATCTATATTAGCTTTTAGGGGCGAAAAATTTTTTAGGGCCCCAGAGTTTTGGGGTTTCCCCAAAAGTTTGACAAAAAAAAGGGGAATTTAAATTAAAATCGTACAAAAAGCTTTGAGCTTCTCCAAAAATCTCATCTAGAGGGGGAAAAATATTATATGTATATCGGTTTTTAAAACAAAAAAATCGTTTATCCATGCAAAAATTTTTAAACGTTTTAAACCCAACGACAAAGGCCTTGCGACCAATCGGACCACCTCATCTGGTTCTAACGCTTTTTTAGTACCCATGTTATAGCTTTTGGGCACGCCTTAACCTAAGAAACACAATATTTAAATATACCTACTTAATAAACATAAAATATTTTAAATCTTTTGTTTTAATAAGAATAGATGACAAGGGGGAAAATGACAGTTCACCATCCTCCCCTCCGGAGGAGCTTATCATCTTAATATCTCTGACGTAATTAAAATTTTGGAATTTTTTGCCGGTTTTTTAGGGGGGTAATACTATTTGTCAAATTAAATGTCACCTTAAAGCATCTTACCTTCATGCATATGTCAAAAAACCCGGATTGGGAAAAAGGCCGTTAGCGAGGGGTACTTGGTGGCCTAATATTGATTTGGGAAAACCAAAAAATTTTTGGTTTGCCGTTCGGGCGCATGACTAAAATCGTTATTTTACCCCGATGATGAGTCTAAGGCGAGCGGTTTAAATTTTTTAAAATTGTGTAAGTGTACCTATCGAATAGCAAAACCGCATGACGCCATCTTTAACCATGGCGCCAGCTGTTTAAAATCGTCGAAATTCATCAA